>PVIH01012244.1:0-32539 GCA_004025045.1 Sigmodon hispidus
ACAGGGATGGAAAAAAAAATTCAGAGGGAAAGCTGAACACAAAGAAAATATATGTGTAGTAATCTTATTTGCATTTCCACCCTTGATAAGCCATGCTTATGATTATTATCCTCTGTATAGTTATTGTTAACTCTTTGGCATTTTTAAATTCTTTTTACTGTTTTTTTGATAAATACAAAATAAAGAAGGAAAAAAAATAGATTCTAGTTAATCCATACATGAATAGCACAGATCCCAATTGAAATGGATTTGACCACATTTTAGTCACAAGTCTTGTAGTTTTGATCACTCTAACCAGGAAAATTTGATCCTTCTAAAATTACTGTTTCTTCTTCTATTTGATTAATTTCATATCTCAGCGAGGCACCCTGTTCTCTACTAAGCAGGAAGAGGGGAGGTTGAGTACACTCTGTGCATATCCCTGGTGACCTCAATTACCCCCTGTCACTCAGATGCTATGCTGTTCAACTTTACACAGCCTCAATATCCCTTAACATTTTATATCTTCCTAATACTACATGGAACAGTTAGGTCTTTATAAATTTGTCTTGTAAAATGTCAGGAAAGTAAACAAAACAAATTAAGGCTGTGATTTTCTTCTTAGGACCAAGTATCTTAAAGAAAAGATAAACTATAAACAATATTTTTTAAAAACTGGAGCAAAGAAAAGCATCATCAATAGACACAGACCACCTGAACACTTCAGTTTATCAAGGGGACTTTTGAGCTTTAGAAATTTATCATAAAAAATCTGGTAGTTTTAGGTAGTTTTCTGGAATTATATGAAGTCAGTTGGTACCCTGGCTTAAATGTGCCTCCCCCAGAATGCAGATTCTGCCTGTGTAATGGCGTTAATCTTTCAATCCAAAATGTCTCTCACAAGCATATGTCTTAAATTCCTTATCTTCAGTTGATGATGTTGTTCTAGGAATTTTGAGATATATGACCAGACTGATTGATTCTCTCTCTCTCTCTATCTCTCTCTCTGTCTCTCTCTGTGTGTGTGTGTGTGTGTGTGTGTGTGTGTGTGTGTTGGTCCATTGTGATGCAAACAACCTTTGCCACCCATATTCCTGCTGCAATTATCTTATTCCTTTACTGCTGGGATAAGCTGAAATCCCCAATGAGCCAAGATAAGCCCTTTTCTCTCTTAGATTGCTTCTGTCAGGCATTCTGCTACAGTAACCCCTAAAATAACAACTACTACTGTTACTAAAAGGCAAATTCTTAGGAGGGAGCTAAGCTATCATGGACTCTGCTTTAACAATGAGATTGGAGTTTAGACTAAAGAGACATCGTGAAAGTGATGGTGAGTTTGCCTGCTACTTTCCATGTGAGTGTACCTGGAAAGCCCTCATCAGGACAAACCAGGCTCCTGGACATAAGAGTCCTGGACTTTGGCTCCAGAACTGAGAGAAATGTGTTGCTGCTCTTTATAAATTTCCAGAGCCTGGGATAAAATGGCTTTACCTGTAACTGGGAGGAGTCACATGGGATGCTGTCTTCTTGACCCCCTTTCTCCACTCACCTCACAGGTTTCCTTGGCCTGTTTAAATCAGGAATCTTAATTGTCATGCATGTGAAAGAAATAGCTACAGAATTTCTTAAAATATTGAGCTCTTTCACAGTTTTTTCTTAAAATGTTTACTGAAGAGTAATGCATGTCAGAACAGTAGGATACATCTTGTATTTGTATTTCAGAGACTGAGCTCTTTATTTCCTTCCAAGCTCTATGATAATATGCATTTCTCTCTGGAGACAATGAAGATTTATCTTTTGAGTATGTTTCTGCTGTGCTTCAGTGATAGGATCTTTTATGATAAATATTTTTGTTTTATAATTCTGGGAATTTTTTTGTATCATATTCTTGGTGATTTATTTATTTCTGTTTACTCTATTTGGGGAACCACTCTATTTTTGCATGTTAATGTAAGATTAATCTTATAAACAGTATGATTTTTTCCTATTATTTCTGTCTTTGGTGTTTATGTTTTTTCTACTTTTAGTAATATTTCATCAGATTTGTCTTTCAACTTTATAAAGAATTTACTAAAATACTAGCAGCATATTTCTTAATTTTTAAGAGCTCTTTCTGAATATTCATTTACGTAGAATAGTCCACTCTTTCCACAGATATAAAATTTTCTTTGATCTCTTTAAGATTATCAAAAACATCACACTGAAGCAGGGCACATACTTATAATCCTAACACTTAGGAGCCAGAGACATGAAGATCTTGAGGTTCAGACAAGCTTAGGTTTCCTACCAAGAACCTATAAAATGAATTGAAAATTATCTCTTGTTTTAATTATGTTTAAGTTCATATTTTCTGTGCCACATTCTCAAAATCTCAAATCTATTGAAAGAAGGACTCTTCCAAAATTTAAGTGTTATGTCTGGTGTGGTTGTACATGCATGCCTTTAGTTCCAGCACTTGGGAGGCAAAGGTAGGTAGATTTCTGTGAGTTTAAGGCCAACCTGATCTACTGGTGAGTTCCAAGCCCTGTCTCAAGATAATTTTTTAGAGTAATAATAGAGAACTTAATTTCATAAGCTGATTAACTTAACTTGGGTCATCTGCTTGTTCTTAAAGCAGGTTTGTAAGGAAACCACAGTTACCATTGTTAGTGGAGAAAGGAGAGAGAGAGAGAGAGAGAGAGAGAGGAAGCAGGGAGGAAGAGAAAATTGTTTTCCCATGTAGTTGGGGCTTTTAAAAGTAGACACACCCTAAATGTAGCCCTCAGAGGCTCCTCAGAGCCCCTACAAGTTGAGGCCTGGCAGCAACAATCTAAAAACCATGGTTTTCTGACTGGTTTTGGGAACAGATCATCATTCTCCATTGACACTGACTGAAGATCCGGCTCTATTAGGATGGTCTGAGAAAACAAACTTTTCAAAGTAAGTGAAGATGCTCTCAGTAAAATAAATCCCAAGCAGATGCTGGATGTCCTAAAAGCAACATATGTACCTTGACACAGGATCTGGTACAAAGATTTCCTCTGGCCTATTTCAAGGCAGTGTTTAAATGCTGATAGTGTTCAGTTACTCACAAAGTTGAAAAACAAAGCAGCCACATATATTCCAAGACAATGCCACTTCTTCCAAAGAAATATTTCTTCTTTTTTTAAATTTTTATTTATTTGCCTTGGTGTTTGCCTGGAACTGGGAACTGAAACTACAGACAATTGTGAGCTGCCATGTGGGTGCTGGGAATTGAACCTCCATCCTCTGGAAGAGCAGTCAGTGCTCTTAACCGCAGAGCCATCTCTTCAGCCCCAAATTATTTCTTTTATGTTCATAAATATTTGCCTGAATGTATATCTGTATACCACATGTTATCCTGATACCCATGGAAGCAAAAGAGAGCATTGGATCCTCCAGACCTGGAGTTACAGCTGGTTTGAGCCATCTTCTGGGCTTCTAAGATTATTTACTAAGATGTATCAGAAATAGCAAGCTGGACAAAAAGCTACCTGGTAGCTATGGTGATTTGAATAAAAATTTCCCCATAGGCTGAGGGACTGACACTATTAGGAGGTGTGGCCTTGTTGGAGGAAGTGTGTCACTTTACATACAAAGGCTTTGACATTTCAAATGTCAAGCTAGGCCCAGTGTGGCTCTCTTTTCTTGCTGTTTGCCAATCTGGATGTAGGGCTCACAGCTACTTCTTTAGCACTGTGTGCTGCCATATTTCCTGCCATGATGACAATGAATTAAATATCTGAACTATAAGCCAGCCCCAATCAATTGCTTTCCTTTCTTTATTAGAGCTATTGTGGTAATGGTGTCTCTTCACAGCAATAGAAATCCCAACTAAGACAATAGTTATCAGTTAGGTGACACTTTGCTTTTGTATAATTTCCTGGAAAGTCAATTTGGAGTCTGTTTAATTGATGTCACACAGCAACCTGAGTGTCCCATGACTTGGTGGCGACTTTGGAAAAACATCTTTAAGTGATTTCTAGTTGAAAAAGTTGCAGTTCTGTCTTTATGGTCATGGATTAGAGGCCATCTGTGGAGCTGTGGAATTTTTTTTGAAAAGCTTGACATTTGTCTTATAACATAACCCAAGCGTAGAAAAACTAGGAAACATTTACAGAACAAAGGTTAAGGCTGAACTTTATCAGGGCAGTGTTTATAGAGCATAAACCTGTACTGTAAGAGAAGATATTTATAATTGCTTAAGAAGATATTTATAAATGCTTAAGTTCAACATCTATTGCATGTTTAAGACTCGGTTTTGAACAAGTGGATTCACTGAGAAGGAAAGGAGAAAAGGACACAGTGAATCAATCTTTTTTTGTAGCCTATTTTTCTGTTTTGAGGCAGAGACTCACCAGGTAGCTCTAGCTGTCCTCAAACACAAAACACCCCACCCTGCTTCTGCCTCTTACGAGCAAGGGTTACGATGTCCCCCACACCCGCCTCAGCAAAGTTCTCAGCCTGTCTCCTGATGCCTGCTGGATTCAGAACATTTCCCCAGTTTTCATTTTAAATATTCTCAAGCAGAAAAAAAAGCCTATAGAACAGTGCGATGGCATGTTATATCCTTGGCATTAATTCTCCAAAGTGACAGAATCAAAAGAATGACCCATGTGACAACTGAATTTGAACTGATTCATGCAGTTGTTGAGTCTGTCAAGAATGAGACCTCCACCAAGCTGAAAGCTCAAAGAACCTGTGACTTCTGTCTGCTCTGAGCTCGAAGGGCTGAGAACTGGGAGAGGGGCTGACTTCTCTATTCCAGCTGTCAGATGATTAGAGAAAGGTCCACTCCCACTGGGATGGACAATATGTTTTACCCAAAACATCCTTACACACACACCCCCAGCATAGTTTACCAAGTGTCTGCACCTCTGTGCCCCACTCAAGCTGATACATATTAACCATCAAATTTGTATTAGTTGTATATTGCTGCCAAATAATATGACTAGAAATGCAGCAGCCTAGAAACAAAGCATATTTATTACCTCTGAAAGGTTTTATGTGTTGGGATTCTGTGGAGAGCTGAGTGTAGCTGCGCCTTAAAGATGGTGAGTGCTCTCAGTGACAAACATTCCCATATATGGCTAGGCTGAGGATCTGGCTTGCTTCCACGTACCTGGACCTATAGGCAGTGCCCACCTGGTGTACTGAGGTTGGCTGTTTAGGCTGTGGGTGGGTTTTCCTCGGAGAGAGAAGATGTAGCAAGTCAGTCAGTCCCTGTCGTAAGTAAGTCAGAAGTTAAAAGTCAGAATTCAAAGCTCCTGAATAAAACTGCTGAAAGAAGAGCTGGTGTCACATCTTCCTTGAGGGGCGAGGTTGCACGCAACAAATGGTGGCCTGTGACGGGGATTCTACTCTCAACGAAGGCTCAGAACTTTCTGCAGTTCAGAGTAATCAGTGCACTGGTAAAGTTCCCAGGTAAGGCGGGAATCCACGTTCAAAGTGGGGTAAGAATTTTGCTCTTCTCTGTAGCAAAGAGAGAGCAGGATAAGAGGCTCGCCAGCAGGCGAATTGAAAGCATAAGCAAGAGATTATATAAGAGGTTACTAGATTAGTTATGGACGCTTTTTCGTTGCACCCAATTTTTTTGGCTCTTAAGGAGCTGCTTCATTGCATTTCCTGAGCCCACTCTGGTTGCTGGCAGGCAGCGGCAGAGCAGCACAGGCTCTCCTCCGCCATATTGAAAAGCAGCCAAGAGGAGCGGACTCAGCAATTAAAGTGACATCGACCTTTTAAAAGCTCTTTGCATTAGAAAAATGATTAAGGATTCTCAATAAAACAGATTTAGACTCTCAAAACCCCTAAATGGGGAAGGAAATAAAGATAAAAAAAAAAAAGCCACGTAAAGATGGCAGATAAACAGAGAGTCTGAATTCTGGCTATTGCATGTTCTTTTAATTTTTTAACTTTTGATGAGCTAATTGCAGGGAGACAGTTGATTGCTGGGGCTGCTAAGTTAAACAAATGCAAGTACTTTGAAGATGTCTTGACTTTGAAGTCTGTTTATAAGAATATGTTACTTGGGAAAAGATTTTCTGCTTTTGTCTCCATGGAGAATCAAGGCCTGTGGATTGGTTCTGGTTTCATTTGCCGAGGCCACCTGAAGCTGATAAGAAGCTGTCTTGGGGATTAGCACTACAGTGAGGCAGTGGTGGGTGGCCAGGCCGCCTTAAGGTTTTTCTGAGTCTGCTCCACTTGCTAGCAGCGGGAGAGATTCGTGGGCTCCCCTGCCATAAAAAAGAAAAAAAAGGAAGGAAGAGGGAGATCCAGATAGAGAAGAATGCTGCAGATTCCCAGCATGTCAAGCCGCGCCTTTGGCTACCTCTCCCTATGCGGAAGGTGGGAATGGTGATTTAGGGTGCACTTTCAGCTCGGGGCCATGGAAGGCAGTCAGGACAGAGTTACGCTTAGCTTACCCAGTGTTTCAGGATCCACAAGGAAATCGATACGAGGAGCCCTTAGATTTCAAGGTGATAAAATCTTTGGCTGAGTCAGTATGGACTTACGGGATCACAGCCTCATTCACTGTAGCCCAGGTGGAGGCTTTGAACAAGCACTGCATGACACCCAGTGATTGGAGTGGGCTTGCACAAGTATGCTTGAGCCCAGAACAGTATCTAGATTGGAAGGCCTTTCTGATTGAGTTTGCCAGTGAAGAGGCTGCAGCTAATCAGGCTGCTGGAAATCCTGCTTGGGATAGAGACATGTTGCTTGACCAGGGTCAATTTGCTAATCAACAGACAGGCTACCCAGTTCAAGTTTATGAACAGATTAATAAGATTGGTATTAAGGCATGGAAGGCCTTACCGAATAAGGGCCAGGTGAGTGGTAACCTCACTAAGATTTTGCAGGGTCCCACGGAGCCATTCTCGGACTTCATTGCTCTCATGGTTGAGGCCGCAGGCAGAATTTTTGGGGACCCAGATGCAGCAATGCCTCTGATTAAGCAGCTTTATTATGAGCAGTGTACCAAGGGGGCTGGAGAGATGGCTCAGCAGTTAAGAGCACTGACTGCTCTTCCAGAGGTTTCGAGTTCAATTCCCAGCAACCACATGGTGGCTCACAGCCATCCTAAGTGAGAGCAGGTGAGCCTAAGTTGTTTATATTCCAGCCACCTGAGGAATTTCCATCTGTGTGTTCTGCCTTGGGTATATGTTTGAGCCTGAGGCGCTCAGTAAGTGGCATTCAGCATTCTCCCTGCATGAATAACCCAGCAGTCTTGTAGGTCTAGTCAGCGTGTCTTTAAATCTCCAGGCCTGGGAGGCCAGTGTACTTTGAATAATCTTTCTGCCAATGTAGCACAGTCCCTGGAAATATGCTGGACTGTGTGTGACTAGTATACAATATGGCAACTTTACCCATGCTGCAAATTTGTCTAAGCAATTGTCTAGTTATCTTTTAGGTAATTGGATGGGAGAATTCGAGAACCTGATGGAGCAGCTGAGGATGGCTATCGTCACGGTGAACTTGACCTGGGTGGATGCCGGACTCTTGTCCATGTTCCCGAGACCGATCTGATGCTATGAACCATCTTAAGGAGTGGGTGGGTATAGGAGCCTTGACGGGCCTTCTGGCATTGGTCTCCTTGGGATGTCTGTGGTGCATTTGCTGGATTAGGCTTCCCAGTGTCGAAATGCAACCATGATTATTCAAGCCTTTACAGCTGTTGAAGCAGGACAGTCCCCTCATGCTTGATTGGCTACCTTAAAGGATTAATTTTCCTAGGCGCAGGATTCGAGGCTTGAGCACTGCACTTGGGACCCGCTGAGACTTGGGCCCCAAGAAGAGCACGCCTGATTGCATGTGGGTTGATACCTTGTGTCCCACCTCTGTGAAAAAGGGTATCGGACGGGTCTGGTACTCATCGGGTGGATGACACCTGAGTGAGGATCAGTGCAATGTCCCTGGTCCACTCTACAGAGATCAGGCCTCTACTCTTGCCTGTTGCTATAATGTAAATAAGGGGGAACTGTGGAGAGCTGCATGTAGCAGCGCCTTAAAGATGGCGCTGGCTTCCGCCCTCCACCTTCCACATGGTGAGTGCTCTCAGTGACAAACATTCTCATATATGGCTAGGCTGAGGATCTGGCTTGCTTCCACGTACCTGGACCTATAGGCAGTGCCCACGTGGCGTACTGGGGTTGGCTGCCCAGAGGCTGTTTAGGCTGTGGGCGGGTTTTCCCCGGAGAGAGAAGATGTAGCAAGTCAGTCAGTCCCTGTCATAAGTAAGTCAGAAGTCAGAAGTCAGAATTCAAGGTTCCTGAATAAAACTGCTGAAAGAAGAGCTGGTGTCTCGTCTTCCTTGTGGGACGAGGTTGCACGCGACAGGATTCTGGCATGGCTTAGCTTTATTCTTTACTTGGGACCTCACAAAGACTGCACCAGGTGCCATGTAGGTCTGTGGTCCATCTGAGACTTCACTGGAAAGAGCCACACAACTGATTTCTTTGTGTCTATAAAATGAATGGCTTCAGTTTCTTGCTGACTGTGAGCTAGGAGGATTGGTTCTTATTCCTGAAGGCCATAGCAACTCCTTGCTCGTGGGGTTTCCCTACACACCCATTTTTTTTTTTTATTCTCTAAGCTAGAGAGATACTCTATGGACACAGACACTATAGTCTGTGCACATAATGAGTTTGAGGCCAGCTGAGGTATAGAGTAAACCACCTCCTCCTCCCCTGACCCACCCCTGGTTTCAAAGCAAAACAAAATTCAACTCAACCAATCAACCAACCACCTCGTAAAAACAATCCCCTTCCCCCCAAAACCTGATTGTACTTGTTTGCTGAAACCACAACCACTGTGTATTCTTACTGCATTATTCTGGATTTATCAAGGGAGAAATCTCTGGGTCTTTTTCTACAAAAATACTGGAGTATATGGGGATGTTGTTTTTCAGTGCTAGGCATGGAACACAAGACCACATGCCAGATAAGTTCTTTGCTACTGAGTTTCAGTCCCAGGCCATATACATGTCAACTGGTGTGTTAGCCTAAAGTTTTCTGATCCATCCGGGCCCTCCTTCCTCTCCTCTCCTCACCCCTCCCCTCTGCCCTGCCTCATCTACTCTTCCTCTGTCCTCTTTCAGAAAGGGGCAGGCCTCCTGTGGAAGTCAACAAAGCCTGGCCCATCCAGCTGAGACAGGACTAAGCTCCTCCCCCTGCATCAAGGCTGAGTGAGGCATCCCACCATAGGGGATAGGTTCCTAAAAGCCAGCTCAAAAATCAGGGACAGGCCCTGCTCTCACTGCTAAGAGCCCCACAAACAGACCAAGTTACATGACTGTCACACATGCAGAGGGCCTAGGTCCACAGAAACACAGGCTCTCTAGCTGAGTCTTTGGTCCAGAGCCTGTGAGCTCCTACAAGCCCAGGCCGCTGTCTCTGTGGGTTTCCCTGTCATGACCTTGATACCCATCCCCACCCCACCCTACAATTTCTCCTCCCTTTCTTCAGCAGGACTCCTGCAGCTTGACCCAGTGCTTGGCTGTGAGTCTGTGCATCTGTTTCCATCATTACTGGATGAAGGTTCTATGATGACAGTTAGCGTGGTCACCATTCTGATTACAGGTGATGGCCAGAGTTCTGTTCTAGAATAGCTGTTTCTTTACAGTTTACTTAATCCACAACAGAAGCCAGCAAGAATGTGAGGAAGTGGAGCAAAGGGAGTTATAGACTGGGAAGAATCCTCATAGACCAAGGAAAAGCCCCACCCCTCAGGCAACAAACATACACACAGACACACAAGGACACATACATATACAAAGACAGACACAGACCACACACACACACACACACATACACACACATACACACACACAGACAGATAGGCCCATACATGGACACATACACACACAGAAACACACATGGATATGGATACATACATTCACACAGTCATCTTTCTTGGAAACAGTGACTATCTGTCCCCGACTGAGCATAGTCCCAAGAATATGAAGCTGGCTTGAACAGCCAGTCTTTGGGGTGATAGCTTTTGCCTTGCATGTTCAGTGGGTAAGTCTTTCTGCAATGCCCCCACATCCTCAGCCAGCAACCAGGGTCCTACCTTCCCTATTACAGATGTTTTTTCTTCTCTGCTCTTCTCTTGACCTGTGGTCTCGACTGCTCTTATTTTCTAATGACAGCATACCCAACCCTCTATCTCAGCCTCCTAAACTGAGCAACAGACCTGTGCACCCACTACAGAGCCATAGAAACTCCTCCCAGACAAGATGCACAGCAGATGTCCCCTAATTCCCCTGAGCAGATGGCAGCTCTGGCCTTCCCTCTTGTTTTTTTTTAAAAAAATATTTATTTATATATTATGTATACAGTATACAGAAGAGGGCACAATATCTCATTATAGATGGTTGTTAGCCACCATGTGGTTGCTGGGAATTGAACTCAGGACCTCTGGAAGGTGGTCAGTGCTCTTAACCTCTGAGCCATCTCTTCTTCAGCACCACCTCACTTGCTTTTTTCTCTGAGCTCCCTTGCTGGGATTCAGAGCTTCTTTCCTTCTATCTCTAAGCCTAGAACCTGTGAGTTAACTTCTTTTCCCCATTAAGCCATCACCGAGGTTCATTACTGCTACTTCCAGGCACTCTGAAGCAGCCCCCACTGGCTCCCAAAGGCCTTCCCCTTCCAGTTTGGACCTATACCTGCATGGTCAGTATTGTCCTGCAAGGCCCATGAGCTTACAATTCCAGTGTTTATCACTTGCAGCTAAAGACTTGAGCAAACATTCCAAGGATAGAGGCAGGATGGGAACCCAGGCTTCTGCTTCTAGCCCCTTGTCCCCCCATTCCTCTGTCTCTGGTCTCAGTCCTCACCTGTCCAGCTCAGCCTTCACATGGCTTTAGAATGCTTGATCTTAAAAATAAATTTGAAAATGTTTACATAACTGTAATAACTGACTCCTGCCAATCCTGTCTTCCTGAAATCCCATGGGACTATTCACAATGCTTTGAGGTTCCCTAGACCATTTCTAACTTCTTCTTCCTCAATTCCTCTTAAAGCTTAATGTTCTAGGGATTCTATAGCATGCCTTTCCACTTCCTAGAATTCAGTATCATCTTTTCAATTTCCATTGTTGTTGAAATCCAGCTTTAAATATGGTGGTCAGATAAGAGACGGGGTTATTTCAATGTTCTCATAGCTGTTGAGACTTGCTACGGGACCAAGTATGTGGTCAGTTTCAGAGAAGCTTCTAGAAAATGCTGAGAAGGTATATTCTTTGTGTTTTGGTGAAATGTTTTGTAGATATCTGTTAGATCCATTTGAGTCCTAAGGTCTGTTAGTTTCATTATTTCTCTGTTTAGTTTCTATCTGGATAACCTGTCCATTGGTGAGAGTGGAGTGTTGAAGTCTCCCACTGTTAATGTGTAAGGGTCAATGTATGACTTAAGCCTTAGTAATGTTTCTTTTACGAATGTGGGTACCCTTGCATTTGGGGCATAGATGTTCAGAATTGAAACATCATCTTGGTGAATTTTTCCTTTGATGACTTTAATTAATATTTTAATACTCTTGATTAATTTTGGTTGGAAGTCTATTTTGTCAGAATGGTCCATTTGCTTGGAAAATCTTTTTCCAATCCCTTACTCTGAGGTGATTATGTCTGTCTTTGATGTTGAAGTATGTTTCAGGTATGCTGCCGAATGATGAATCCTGTTTCCCCACTCATTCTGTTAGCCTGTGTTTTTTTATTGGGGGAATTGAGTATTGAGTCCATTGATATTGAGGAATATTAATGATCAATAATTGTTAATTTAATTCCTATTATTTTGTTATTGGTGATGGTGGTGGTAGTGCTTTTGTGTATATATGTGTGTGTGTGTTTGAGAGAGAGAGAGAAAGGAAGGGAGGAAAGGAGGGAGGGATGAGTTTTCCTTCTTTTGTTTTTGCTGGTGTGAGATTATTTGTTTCCTGTGTTTCATGGGTAAAATTAACCTCTTTAGATTGGAATTTTCCTTCTAGTACCTTCTGTAGGGTTGAATTTGTAGATAGATACTGCTTAAATTTGTCTTTGTCATGGAATAGCTTGTTTTTTCTGTGTATAGTGATTGAAACTTTTACTGGGTATAAAAGTCTGGGTTGGCATCTGTAGTTTCTTAGAGTCTGCAAGACATCTCTCAAGACCCTTCTGACTTTTAGAGCTTACATTGAGAGGTTGGGTATAATTCTGATAGGTCTGCCTTTATATGTTATTTGGCCTTTTCCCCTTGTGGCTTTTAAGATTCTTTCTTTATTCTGTACATTTAGTGTTGTATATTTTGTATTATGTAAATTTCATTATTATGTGGCAGGGGGACTTTTTTTCTGGTCCAATCTGGCTATTTGGTGTTCTGTAAGCTTCTTGTACCTTTATAGGCATCTCCTTCTCTAGGTTGAGAAAATTTTCTTCTATGATTTTGTTGAAGATATTTTCTGTGCCTTTGAGCTGTGAATCTTTTCTTTTTCTCCCTGCCCCCTCTGCTCTCTCTCTCTCTCTCTCTCTCTCTCTCTCTCTCTCTTTCTCTCCCCATTCCTATTATTCTAAGGTTTGCTTTTTTCATAGTGTCTCAGATTTCCTGGATGTTCTGTGTTAGAGGTTTTTTAGATTTAACATTTTCTTTGACCACTGTATCAATTTCTTCTATTGTATTGTCTATGTCCGAGAGTCTCTTTCTTCTCTTGCATCCTGTTGGTGATGCTTGCCTCTGTGGTTCCTGTTCATGTACCTAGATTTTTCATTTCCAGAATTGCCTCAGTTTGTAGTTTCTTCTACTTCCATTTTCAGATCTTGTACAGTTTAACTTAACTGTGTCTTTTTTTTCTTGGCTTTCTTTAAGAGATAGTTCATTTCCTCCAATTGTTTGTATTTTCCTGAATTTCCTTAAGAAATTTATTTATTTCCTCCTTAAGGACCTCAATCATCCTCATAGAGCTGGTTTTAAAGTCTTTTATTTGTGTTTCTGTTGTGTTGGAATATTCAGGATCTATAGTAGGATAGCTGGGTTCTGGTGGTGACATTGTCTTGGCTATTATTTCTCATGTTCATCCACTGGTTTATAGATAGATGGGTTTGGGGTAATTAAGGTCTAGGTACTGGTTTCTGACTTTGTCTTTGTTCTAGGAGTGTTTTGTTCTTTGGTTTCTGCTTCCTCTCTAGCCTTCTGGTCTGTGTGGCCTGGACTTCTCCCAATATGTTTGGTCTTTGGTAGAGCAGAGTCTGCACTCCACTTGGAAGCTGGGGCATGGTAACTAGGAACTGATGGGGTTGTCAACATAGTGAGACTGGGGAGGGGAGTTTGGTGGGCAGGCAGCCTATGGACTTTTCTCAGTCTGCTTGGTCTCTGCTAGAGCAGAAAGTCTTTGCTCCTGCTGTATGCTGGGCACAGCAAGTAGGAGAGTGTGGGTGTGAGGGTAGAGTAGGGGGAGGTTGAAATAGTGAGAGAGTCAGGGAGATTGAGGGAAGGACAGCCTACCCGGACTTCTAGTCTGCAAGGTCTCTAGTAGAGTAGGGAGTCTGTGCCTCAGGCTGGTCTCTGGTACAGCATGGAGTCTTTGGCCAGTTGAGGGCTGGGTATGGTGACTAGGAGGGTGGGCAACTGGGGATAGGGTGAGCAGAGGCCAATGGAGTGGGGAAGTTTGGTGGCAGATAGCCTATCTGGGCTTCTCCCAGTCTGCTTGGTCTCTGGTAGATGGAGAGTCTGCCTCTGTTGGAGATTGAGGCACAGCATGTAGGAGGGTGTGAGACTGGGGGTAGCACAGGAGGGGTGAGAGAGTTTGGAAATTTGGTGGAAGGCAGCCTACCTGGATTTCTTCCAGTCTGCAAGGTCTCTAGTTTGCCTCTCAAATTTCCATTCTTTTTTTTTTCCATCTTCTTTGCTCAGATCTTGACAGAAACACTACTTTCCAGTTCACCTTAGTTGTAAACTCCACTCCAAAGCCTCCCTCTGACTTCCCCGCCAAGCAGAGGCTCCTCCTACCCCCAATATGATGCTCCCTGGAACCTGTGCCTCTCGTCATCATGACATGCTCCAAAGGTGGTGAATGAACTAGACAGAACTGTGTAAGACTGGAAACTTTATTTTATTTATCTCTAGGTGGGTGGTGCCTATATAACTATAATAAATGATGCCCAGCCAGACAGAACAAGCCTAGCATTGAGTCTCTGGGTAGGAAGGAGGACTTTATGTTTACAGACTAATCTTGTTTGGTTCTGGTCTGTTGAATCTATCATCAGGGCAGATCTGGGTCACTTTAGTTCACCTCTGCATCCTTGTCGCTGAGTATCTGGAAAAAGAACAATGGATGCTGTTGAGCCTTAGCCGATATCATAGACTGAGTGGTAGAGACCCTTATGTTATTTCCTGAGAATTTCCACTACGAAAGAGAACATGATGAGTTAGCAGTAGGATCCCAAACACATGTTGGAGGTTGGAGTGGCAATGGGGCATGAGAAGGAAATCTGGGGGACCATGAGTCCCGCAGCACCCCTCCTCCACCTCAGCTGCCAAAGACCTTCACCTTTAGGTTCTAGTTTGGGCATTATCTGCGCTGGCAACACTCTACTTTATCCCTGCAAATTGATGGTTCTAGTGTTTGTGTCTTACAACTGCAGGTTTTAATGAACACTCCAAAATAGACCCAGGAGGGAAACTCATGTCTTCTGATCCCCATTGCTTTTTCCACTGACTCAGGCTTGCGGACATTGTCTTTATGCAGATTTCAACAGAAAGCCAAAACACCCCGTTCCACAACAAGTGCACATTTAATGTATTTTAATGACAATGAAGAAAGCTGTAATTGTGAATTGAGTGGGAAGAAATAGCCAGTGAGGCAAACCAAATCCCCTCTCAATTTAAGCCAAACCAGTAGGAGGCTCCCAAGGCACCGAAAATAGGTCCTAATAGAGTGCTTATTTGCAGAGTCCCCCAGCAGCTTCCCTGTCTATCAGCACAAGGTGGCAGGAGTCATTTCCCTCCCACCATCTCCCCGTATTGTCCTTGTTAGCCAGGCTGCAGAGAGCGACAGGTAGGCACGTGGGTTTCTGCACCTCAAGTCTCAAGGCTGCTAGGTTACAAAGAATGCCAAGATAATGGTTTCTATCTGCGTGTGGCTTTTTGACATGCAAGCTAATGAATATATTCCAGGTACAAATTGTTCCTTGCCGCATGTTATTCTGCAGGCCTCCAAGCAGACAATGACTCCATTCCACTCAGAACAGCTCAAGGACAGAGCTGAAGTCTGGCTTGTTCCAAAGCCTGGCTGTTTTCCTGCCCTTGCTCTGTCTAGGCTTTTGCATTTGTGTTGAAAAGGTAAACTACAAACCAGCCTAAGCTCCCATGCTACTACCCCCTACACACCTGACTGCGGGGAGCTGCCAGTGTTCAGGCTTTTGGAGGATCAGGAGATGCTTTCATGTGCTGAACAGGCAGGGTCAGTACCAGCAGGGACAATGGCCAGCCCTCTAGGCTTGCCACCTTTCTCTAAGAGACGATTCTACTTGACAGTGTACTACCTGGGAGTCAACTTTTGAAGTCCACTGCAAAGGACTTACTTTATAATCAGCCTTTTCCAGAAATCACTCTCAGGTCCGTGAAAAGAAACAAGAGTCTGACAAACCGCATCCAATGCACATTATTGTTCCAAGTTTGCAGGGCTGAAGGCCAGCCATTTAAATCTGGCCAGATTTGGTCTTTAAGAGAAATGCTCATCAAAGTTTCAAGTACCCAGAAACCTGAGGAAAAGATAAAAGCCAGATTCCCCCTGTGAGGTGGATGTTAGGTGGTACAGAAAATCCAGCACTGACGGTTAGACTTGTCATTTGTGGTCTCTGCTTGAAAAATATCAGTGAAAAATGGAGGAGGAGGAGACCATCAGTACCTAGCCATAAATCAGAAACCTCCGGAGTATTTTTGCCTTTCTGCTTAGATTGAGCACAGCATCCAGACAGATTGATCTTTGCAAAAAGTCTTCCTCAGGCTGGGGAGTGCCGCTCAGCTGGCAGAATGCTTCTGGAGGGTCCATGAAGCCCCGGGTTTGCTCTTCAGCAAGGCACAAAAGGGGTGTGGGTGCCTTGCATCTGTAATCCTAACACGTGGAAGGCAAGTGCTTCATGAGTATGAGTTTGAGTCCAGCCTGGGTTACATAGAAGACCCTACTCACAAAGAAAACAAACCCTTCCCTCCACTTATTTGTTTTGAGATGGGGTCTCTGGCTGTCCTGGAACTCACTGTGCAGGTCAGATTGGCCTTGAACTCACAGAGATCATCTACCTCTGACTCCTCCTGAGTGCTAGAATTAAGGTGTGCCCCACTACACGTAGATGAGTTTCTAAGCTGCTGGCCTGCCCTACACATTCCATGCTTACCTGCCTGCACAACTGTATAAGCTAGTTCTGTAAAATATATGCCATATTGGTTCTGTTTCCATGGAAAATTGTGATCATGTTTATATTCATGATCAGTCATACTTACGTACCAGAGTAATAAAGTTGGACTTGAACCTTATGTGTTAGATAAGGGCTTTACCACTGAGTTATATGTGTATCTCCTGTTTGATTTTTGTTTGTGATAGAGTCTTGCTGGTAGCTTTCTAGAGAGCTAAAATTCATTGTGAAGACCAGGCTGGCCTTTTAACTCATAGAGATGTGCTGATAGCCATCTTGTGAGTGCTGGGCTGAGCACATGCACTACACCTCCTATTCAGTAATGAGAATTTTAAACTGAAAATTCAGAACTGTTCAATATCAGTAGGCCAGATTCTTGTCCCTTTGTGAGTCTGACCTCAGTAGGTAGACAACAATCATAATTTTAATCCCTGTCCCTCCCGTTATTGAAAAAGTGGGTAGATCGGTTGCCTGATGTTATTCACAGAGGCATGCTGGGTGGCAGGATTTAACCAGCTGGGGTCACAGGGATCAGAATCTCATTCATAGCCTGAACAAAAACCTTCCAGGAGTAAGTTCTGAGGACAGAATGTGGAGAAGTCAAAATTACTAATGACCTCTTTGACAAAAACATTCTGTGTAGTTTAAATAAAAGGGCTAAGAAAGAACATGCTCCCAGCTGAACGCCTTTTACAGAGTGTTATGACTTTGGGTAGGAGAATATAGACTCTATAACCTGCAAAGCCCGAAGCTAGCGTGTACTGGCATACAGTACAGCAGTTTGTTCTTTGGCTGTTTCTTTTTCTTGCCCTCTCCTTTCCTCCCCTTCTTCCTTTCTTTTTCTCTTAAGTCACTGCCTTATCTGGAGCCTAGGCTGTCTAGAACTCACTATGTAACCTAGCCTGGCCTTACCTACCTAGTGCTGGGCTTGCAGGCATGTGCCCACCATCACACACACACACACACACACACACACACACACACACACACACACACACACCCCAAAAACAAAACCAAAAACTTATTTTTAATCACATGCACATGTGTGAGTCTGAGTGTGGGTAGCTGCAAAACATGGGTGCTGGGGACTGTACTGAGGTCCTCTGAAAGAGCAGTATGTGCTTTTAACTGATGAGCCATCTCTCTAACCCATATATTTTTTAATGCTCTACATAATGAAATTATTTCTCTGTGAAAATACAAGAGTGGGGCTGGAGAGATGGCTCACCGGTTAAGAGCGTTGGCTGCTCTTCCAGAGGACCCGTGTTCGATTCCCAGCACCCACATGGCAGCTAACAACTGTCTGTAGTTCCAGTTTCAGGCAAACACCAAGGCAAAATAAATAAATAAATAAATAAAGTTTTTTTTTTTTTTTTAAAGAAAATACAAGAGTACTTGTTCTATGCTTTATAGGGGAGATAGCTCAATGTCTTACCTACACAGGAGTGCAGACTAGATATGGAAATCTTTCCTCAGAAGACCCAAACTCTACCCTTACTCCTAAAACCCCTTAGAGAACAATTAGCATTAATTCTTTTGAAGCTCCTGGTTTCAAAGACTTCAAGGACCTTCACTGCGAGCAAGATGAATTCCCAGTCATCCATGCTTCTTAATTTCAGAGCAAAGACTCAAGAATCTGTAGACTCTGTAGCCAGAAAGGCTGGGCTCTTTCTCCTTGTGACGGTGACAGAGCATGGCTTGCTGTCCCCGAGTATTTTTTTCCCTTCTCCTGCTGCACACCTGTCTGGCAATTGAGGTTTCTGTTATCCAGTTTTGTCCCCAGGCTTCCCACAGTGCCAGAACCCTCAGGTATGGTCCTTCATGCTTCTTCCAGGCAGCAACCTGGGAATTCCTTATTGAGGACAGAAACCACACAATGGAAGACTCCTGAATCTCTGAATTGCCACCTTGTAAGGGTTGTAATGGAGAGGAAAAGGAAGGGTCTGTGCAAAGGGGACAATTAGGATTTGGGTATGGCTTTTAGGAACAGGTAGAGTTTAGATTGGAGAAAATGGGAGTCAGGGTTTATTGCAGAGACAACAGCGTGTAGAAGGGTGTTGACATGGCATGGTTGAGTATGGGTCTGTCCACTGCTGAAAAGCTACAGTGGTTTATGTGTAATGTATAGAGTGGATGGATGGTGATGGCAAATCGGAAGACATTAGTCAGTGTCACCTTAGAAGCCTCTCAAGGCTAAAGAGAAGTTTGGCTGTAGCAGGATGAGCATTAAGGATTCAAGACAGTGATCGATCCAGAGTTCAGCTGAAGTCTTTGTGGTTAATTAGTGTAGATCATTAAGGAAGAGACAGAACACTGGAAACCCACAATTAGGTTACTTCACAGCAAGTGAGAGAAGGAAATGCCATGAACTATGTATAAAAGCGAACAGCTGGAAAGATTCAGGAGGGGCTGGAGAAATGGCTCAGCGGTTAAGAGCACCATCTGCTCTTCCAGAGGACCCGGGTTCGATTCCCAGCACCTACATGGCAGCTAACAACTGTCTGTAGTTCCAGTTCCAAGCAAACACCAAGGCAAATAAATAAGTAAATAAATAAAGTTTAACAAAAAAAAATTCAGGAATTGTCTGAAAGCACTCAGCTTTTGACAGAGAGGCATGGGAAACGACACCCGAACTCAGCCAGAGTTTGTATTGGTTCTAGAATCTGGAAATAAAGCGCATGGCTCTAGAGTTAATAATCCTCCCTTGGTTTCCCAAGTAACCAGGATACCCAAATCTGTAGACTCTCAGTCATTATATAAAAAGTATGGCATTTATCCCTCATTCATTGTCAAGTCTATTTTTGTTTGTTTGTTTGAAATGACAACTTTCTCTTTATGCTGGCAGGTCTTGAACTCTTGCACTCAAGGGATCTCATTTCAGTGTCCTAGCTTGTGGGACATCAGGCACATGATGACATGCACAACTCTTGAGTATACCTTAATGCCTCCCAATGTTACTTACAATGCCTAATATCAGATAAATGCTATGGGAAAAGTGTCATAATGATAGTTGTCATTCTAACGGAATGATAAGAAGAACAATGGTGGTACAAACTTAGTGTACATTCTAGGGTACATGCTTAGTGCACATATAGCATGTATCCACTGTGGGTCTAACTACACAGCATATTGTCTGCTGTTGCTTAGATTAGCAGATGTGGGATCCATAGATAAGTATCTGCCTTGTCCTGACCATTAGGTACCATCTCTGTAGCCCCTTCTCAAGGGTTCAAATCTCACCTCAATAGAGTTCATAGGTCCATCAAGAAGGAAAGGGATTCACACGTGGCGCATGTGTTTAACAAACTCTGACTATTAAAGTAATATGAAACAGAGACTAGACGTCTAAATTCTCTGAGCAATGATGCTAGTAAAACCATGATTATAATCTTGCTGGATTTGAGAACAGAATCTAGACTTAAGGGGGGTATTCCTTATAAATATCCACATTAAAGAAAAAGGAAGCTGAGATTGCACCGGTGGGAAGCCACTAATTAACTTATATAGTAGAGGACTTTCAAGGGCATTGACCAACCACAGCATGCAATCAAGTAGGCTTACCCTATCTAAACAGTTCCCTCACTATCCTATGCTGCCGGCTTTGCTTATGGATTAATGCTAAGAAAATAAAAAGGGGACACATTATTTGCAGAGCAACAATGAAAAATAAATCATTCCGAGTGAAGTGAGTGCACGCTGTATGCTTCTACTCACAAAGATCAGAGCAGGCAAGTGAACCTAGAATGAGAAAACAGAGCAAGCCCAAATAGGCCCTTTGCTGAGACTTGAAGGTTGGGTGACCACAAAGGGAAAGAGAGCTGTCTGAGGTGACAGACTGGTTTGGGTCATGAAGATATATGTTTGGAACAAAACTTATGGAAACACACTTAAGATGTATATTTTGTTAAGTAAATATTAACAAAAACAAACAAACCAAAAACCAAACAAGACTGAACCATGATTAAAAAGATGTGCAAGAATAAATGATGTGTAAAGCTAACTTTGAAATGAAACAAAATATAAGATGGACTGGGTGGGGGTGCATGCCTTTAGTCTCAGCGCTTAGGAGATAGAGGGTGGGGGTGGGGGATGACTCTGTGAGTGTGAGGCCAGCCTGGTATACTTGGCAAGTTTTAGGGTACCCAGAGCCACATAATAGAGAAACACTGTTTCAAAAACGTGTGTATGTGTGTGTGTGTGTACATACACCCACACATATATATGCATTATATACATACATGTTTATACAATATGTACATAACTTGTATCTCTATCTGAATCTATATTTATTTATTTATTTATCTATTAGGCATTACCAAGCAAAAGGGAGCCTTTTAGTTTCTTTTTTTTTTTTTTTTAAAACCACTTTATTTATTTATTATTTATTTATTTGCCTTGGTGTTTGCCTGGAACTGGAACTACAGACAGTTGTTAGCTGCCATGTGGGTGCTGGGAATCAAACCCGGGTCCTCTGGAAGAGCAGAGGGTGCTCTTAACCGCTGAGCCGTCTCTCCAGCCCCGCCTTTTAGTTTCTTGATTGTAGATTAAGCTCTCCCCCTTGAAGCAGGTCTTGATCATGTGAGGAAGAGGAGACTATTGCTCAGGATCCCTTCCCTAGGTGAGTTTGCTGTGGATGCTGTAGAAAATCTCATCTTCTTCCAGCTTTTCTTGAGACCAGAACCCTGCTTTCCCTTTCTTGTGGACCATTCCTCCAGGACCTGACTGATGTGTCCTCTGGCTCAGGGGTGGCAGATAATGAGAGCACCTAAAACCGAGCCTCCCATAATTTTGTTTTGTATGATTAAATACCAAGTTATTTAAAATACCACACACCGAACTGATTTGTTCTCCATTTTTATTTCAAGAAGCAAATGGTTTAGCAGAAATGTCAATGTATTATCGGAGAAACACGTGCGGTCTCCAGGGGAACAAGGAGGGCAGGAGCGGCTCATTAGAAGCACTCTCTAGTGTGTCCCCGTCTCAGGGACAGCAGGGCCACCGCAGGGGTCTCTTCTGTTTGGCCTCAGGCTCCACTGAGAGTGAAAGCATTTTTACCATAAAGTTTCCAGTTCTATATCTGGTACTCATTCAATTATGTATCTGATTTCTCTTCCTCTACCCGGCTGGAATGTCGTTAGCCACAAGGTTCAGTCTTTCAAAGGTAATGATTATTTTAATCCTTTCAGCAGCTGGCCAGCCAACTTTAACCTCACAGTCATGGTACTTCATCAAGTTATGTGTTTAGTTGATTTTTATTTATTAACTATTAATTAATTAGTTTATCTATGTGTGTGTGCTTGCTACTATTATTTACTTATTTAATTTTAAAATGTGTGTGTATGTATATGTGCCATGAGTGTATGGGTGCCTACCTGCAGGGGCCAGAAGAAGGTGACAGATCCGCTGGAGCTGGAGCTTCAGGCAGATGTGAGCCCAGACTCCTGGCCAGAAACACCCTGGACTAACTCCTTGGATCCCACCCCACCTAGAGGAACACCTGACTCACTCTTGAGGGAGGGGGGAGAAAACTGGATCTGCCAAGAGTGGAGACTGAACTAAGCAATATTGGGGCAGTAGGACCATGGGACTGCCTGCAGCCTGCCCAGGGAGGGGATGGGGATTTGTGGAGAAGAAAGAATGACCTGATGTGGTGGGAGGGGGAAGGGACCTTGAAGAAGGATATACAAGGATAGAAAGTGTGACTTCTTTGTTAATAATAATAATAATAATAATAATAATAATAATAATAAAAAGACAGGTATCCAAGGTGAGGGAATAAAACATACAATTGTAGTGTGTAGTATGGTTGAGGGGGTTGCTGGAGAAAACTGAACATTTCTCCCAGAGTTGAATGATGAAAGTGCACATAATCCAGTCAGGAAAATATACTCTGGGACAATGTTCACTGTGAACAAATTAAGTAAACAAGTCACATGAAGGCCAGGGTGACAGGACACATGAAAAAGGGCATGATCAGAGGGGACAGTGGACCTGGGGTTACCTCTCCATTTCTCTCTCTTTTCTAAAACTGGTCCCTGTTGTCCTAGAAAAATAACATCCCACCAAATCCCACCAATGCTTATTAAATGAGGCCAAAACCAGGTGCCTGGTGTTGCCCACAGGCATGCCTCTGTCAGTCCTTGGAGCTCTAGCTTCAGAATCCTCTGAGGTGTTTATTTAAAAGGCAGATTCTGGAATCATCCCTGATGCAGGTGTAATGAGAACATTTTGAGGAATTTCTTATAAGGAAGTGGGCATTATGTAACTTCAACCTTATTGAAGCGTATAATGCGCTAACCTGTGTGTTTAGAACACAGAAAGCCCATTACTCACATCTTTAATTCTCATCTTAGAGAGATAGTTCAGAAGTTATCCTGGAAAAAGTGAGACCGAATTCTCTGTGGAAGGGCAGGGCAGGGCAGGCAGAAACCTGATGTTTTCCTGACAGTTGGTCTGCGGGCTTTTGTGTAACCACAGCTAATTGTTTTTCAGCTCAATGTGGACATACAGCGCCCTCAAAGTTCCCAGGTAGTTGTATGTGGTATGACAGAGAGTAGCAAGAGGCTAGCCCTTGGAAAGATGTGCAACTTCCTGTTAAGAAAGATTAAGGGAAAATGTTGAGACTGGGAAGACGACTCAGAAAAATGCTTGTGGCATAAGTATGTGGACTGAGTTCAGATCTTCAGTGACCAGGTCAGAAATCCCCTCTATTGGTGCTGTTCACCTGCGATCAATCTCAGCAGTGGGAGGCAGGACTGGAGAGGGCCAGCAGCTAGCACAGCCTTATTAGGGAGCCCCCTTTCTATCTTGTCCAAATGTCCAAAGTGCCAACCTGTAACTTAGCAGATTTTCCTGACATTTTCTCAAATAATTGACATTTCTTGATTGTTTTAAACAAGCTGAGGTTCCAGCTTACAGTCTCTACAGGTCAGGCAGCCACTCAGCCCATTATGACTATGTCCATAGAGTTCACTGTTGAGAAAACAGCATTTTAATTTCCTTTCTTGTATTCTATTCTCCCTAATCAGTTGCAGAACTGTGTGACTGCCAGCCCCTTTGCTTTGTCTTGAGAGAACTTTGCAAATGCTCCAGATCTGTCATGCACCCATTATTATTTTTTGCTGTCTTGTTTCCAAAGTCTAGGTTTATATTTCCTAGACCCTAAGCTATCTTATTTTGGTATATATTACCCTTTGTTTTGCTTAGGCATCTTCTTTAGTAGATTTCTAAGATACTATACATGGAGGGGACCCACACGTTTGTCTGTATTTGAGTGAATGTAGATGTATTAGTTGAACATAACTTCCTTTTCAGATTTTGAAGGCATATTTTCATTGTTTTCTGTATCTTTCATTCCCTCCTTTCTTTCTTAAAGTCATCTAAAATGGTGAGTCTAAAATCAAATTCAAAGTCCACCAGAAACCTCTACTTCTAATGCTAAAGCATATCATATCTGTTTTTCCATATAGACAAAGCTCTGGTGTAAGATATTATTATCCCTTATCCTAAGCTTATTTATACTTCAAATAAATTGCTGGGCTGTATTTTTTTTTTTTTTTTTTTTTTTTTTTTTTTTTTTTTTTTTTTTTTTTTTTTTTTTTTTTTTTTTTTTTTTTTTTTTTTTTTTTTTTTTTTTTTTTTTTTTTTTTTTTTTTTTTTTTTTTTTTTTACTATGTAGAAGTAGCAGAAACATGGAGTTACTGAAGTGTTTAGTTTTCTTCACATTCATTTTAGCAGCTTTTTACTGCAAACACTTGGGACCTTGGCAGCTGGAGTGTAATCAGTTTACACAGTGCAACAAGCTGACAACTTGGAACATCCCTCAACCAATGACTGCTCTACCGACTCCAGTTTTCTTTCCCTCAATTTCCCACATACACCAGCTTGCCAATGGGACCCTGCTTACTGACCTTGAACCAGGTTTCTTGTTTCCCCACATCTCATCTTGCTTTCTGGTATGACCTACTACTATGTAGACCACTTTCACTGAAATGTTTCAGAATACACTTTGGAGAGAACTCCTCCTAATATAGTGATAAAATAATTTGTCTCTGAATTTCCAGGCTGCGTTTGGCTTTTCATTATCATATGTATGAGATTTTCTCCTGCTTTAATCCACTGGGAAGCTGATGTTGTTCATGAGTGCATGCATCCTCAGCCTTAGAAATATCAACAACACTTAGGTCTGGCAATGGTGAAAGTGCCACATGTAATTTCACCTGTGTTTCCCTCCTTTCTAGTGGAAGGTTTACCTCAGTGTGGACTTATTGGCTGCTTCAAGTTCTCCTTTAAAGAGCTTTTTTTTTTTTTTTTTTTCCCCCTGACTTAATCACTTAGTCCTACAAATTCTGGATACTGGTAGTTTTTAGGTTATGTTCATTGCAAGAAAGTTCCACTGTTTTCTTTCAGTGTGTAACTTTTCTGCAGACTTGACACCTTTTCTTCTGTGTGGTGTTCCTCCTCCCTTGATGGGAGACTTAGAAAATCACTTTTACTCATGGCATTCTGTACCCTTGACGTCCTGTTGAGAACAAAGGCTGTGACTGGGTAGGTTAAATGATTTTGTATAAGATAGTTTCCAGAAATCCTAATCATAGAAGACAAACAGAAAATAATGCGAAGTCTAATATTGTCAAACTATTTATAATATGTATTACTCTTCGACATGCTAATACTAGATTTTTTTGTTTTATTATAGTTTGTTTCTTTTACTTTAGAACTCTAGTATTCTCTAGCATTTCCTGTTAGGGCCACATCCTTTTCAAGTACCGCAAAACATATTTTTATTTTATAGACATAGTAACTATTTTTTTTTTTTTTTTTTTTTTTTTTTTTACATTTAGGCTCTTTTCCAAATTTAAAAGAAAATGGTATGACAATTAGCTTTCTGGATTCTCTTTGTGTGTGCATTGTTGGGGTGTGCATGTATGCCTGCATATGAAGGCCTGAGGTTAGTGTGAGGTGTCTTCTATCATTCTTTACCTCAGTATTTGAGTCAGCAACTCTTGCTGTACTGGAAACTCACTGACTACTGCCAGTATCTCATCTCCCTAACCCTACCATTGTTGGGGTGACAAACATATGCCACTGTACTTGGTGTTTTACATAGGCACCAGGGATCTAAATTGTTATGTAACTCTTCCTGGAGAGACATTAACAAATGTTTACTTTCTGGATCTGGAACTCCAAAAAAAGAATACCACCAAAATTCAAGTTGATGAACCAATGAATTTTATTGGGGTTATTTACAGCAGCAGAAATGACTCAAAAACACCCCAAAACCCCATGCCAGCATGGGTGACAGTTCCTGAAATCTAGAAACCTGTAGTATATTATACAACCTACAGGCAGCTCACCAGGCTGGGGTGTCCTTTCCAGGTAGTTCAGTAGGTCTTTCAAGCAGCTTCACTGATCTGTTTTTTTTTTTTTTTTTTTTTTTAGGAGGCTCAGCTGCTATTCTGCATAGCACAGCTTGCTTCAGTGTCCTTCAGCAACCACTGCTTATATATATATACTTGGGAAGGAGAGTTCTATTGTACCTGGTCAGTTTCAGGAACTTCCTAGCAGGATAAACTGTTTCACCTCCCCTTAGAATATCCTCATTTCATCTCTTCTATAACATCTTGTTTCAAAACAGTTTCCCTCCAATACAGGTTTTAATTTTAAACTGACACACAGCACAAACTCAGTTCCCATGCTTTATGGGAATTAACTCAGCTGTCACCCAGGCTCCTTGAGTTCATCAATTCGTTCAGGATTATTGTAAGTGTGTTCGCTGACATGGTCGCCGCAGGGTGGAAAGGCGCTGCTGGTAGAGCGCCCCCAGGCATGGCCATGTAGATCTGTGCCCACCTGCTCTCTTAAAAAGAAACAGTACGTGGCAGCCAATCCCTTCTTTTCTCTTCTCCCGGCTTACTTCTTTCTTCTCTCTCCCCTTTCCTTCTCCGGATATCCGAACTCCCTAAAATCAACTCCCTGTGTGGCACCTGGCAGTGAGTGTAAGTGCCTCTCTCATGAGCAAAAAACTAACAATTATTAGGTAGTATTTCTGGGTCCAAACCTAAAATATTATGAATTAAAATTGGTTACTAACTTACATTCAAAAGACTGTATCTTAGTATGAGTTAACTAAAACTAAAGATGCATGAGGAAACAAAACACCCCACTGCTTTGCAAGGTAACTAGAAAAAAAAAAATAGTTTGAGTGGTAGTACCCTACACGACATAGGCTATTGCCATTGCTCTTGGTGGGTCACCATAGCTAGATGGTAAGTCTCTATTATTGAAGACACAACACGTTGTGGTTGCCGGACAGAGACACCAATCTGTAACTGACTTGTAAACTTCCTCCTTCCTGGATGGCTTTCACAGTGCCAGAAGGTGGTATGTACATCACCAGGGGAGAAGTCACTAATGGTCTTATCCAGTGGTAGGACCTGCATGTCACAGCACTAATCTACTGGTGCAGTACTGGCATGACTACTATAGTGGTAACCAATGCTTTCTAAGAGGATCTGAGGGCCCGCTCCACTGCAGAGAATTCATAGGTATAGTTATGTCAAACCGTCAAATGCCCATGGCTGTGGAATTCATGGGCTCTAAGGGGGAACGTACAACTGTTATTTTACTAAATGGATGGGTTTTCAAAGTACCTTCTAAATATTGGTGTTTATACCCTGGATTAGTGCTGCTCCTAACTCTGGCCAGAGAAGTTCCTTTTTGCAGTGGACAGCAGTAGCATAGAGACTCATAACTGATCAAAATGCAGAGAGTAAATGATTGCTCAATATTTAGTTCTGAACAGACCACTTATGTCCACAGCCCTGTCTGTGTAAGGCTCAGGGAACACTGAGGAAGAAGTGGAAAGAATAAAAGCCCTGAAGGACAGGGGAGAGTGTTGTATGGATAACGCTATCTTCTGGATATGACAGGGCCATTCACTCAAACTCACACTGGCTATGGTTATCTGTTGATAACCCAGTCAATATCCCCGCATGGATGGGTGAGGCTCATGAGGCTCCACCCACAGTTAAAGAGCTATTGTCAACTGATGGCTGCTGAGTGTGTGTAGGTGTGGCCACTATAGATTGCCAATACTCAATGGATGGTCCTCACCTAGGAACATAAAAAAGCCTTAACTGGTTTTAGTGGGTTAAAAAATAAAACAACAAAATACCTAGAGAATATGAAGTAGAGGTGGTGGGAATGGAGATTTAGATCTACTTATATAAACTTATCAAATAAAAGATAAAAAAACCTTATAAAAAGTATTAATTTACAAAGTAGATCTGAAATACTATATTTTTGACCTGATGATATAAACCTTGCTGAGACGATAGAAAAGGAATTTTAATTCTAATTTTTTCATTTTTATAAAGTTTAGTTTCTAACTTACTAATTTTCAATTCAAGCAATATCCATCCTCAACTCATTATCTCTGAATTCTTACAGTAGCTATTATGCTCCCTGTTACTTATCTTTTTTTTGGAGAGAGCAGTCTATTCTTGCTCTGTCATTGCAATATCCCTCAGAATCTCACTGAAGACAAGGAACGGAGACATTAAATGTTTCAGACCTTATGTAATCTCCACCTGCACCCATCTCCACGGCCCACAATGGAGCTCTCAGATCACCCATTTTCTGTCTGAGTGAACAGAACTTTGCCCACAGTGTGATGTGCACAGAATAATTCAGTCTCTACTTTGATCTATTTTCTTTTAAAGTCTGAGTTCCAGCTCTGCTGTTGGAAATGAATTTCCGCCTTTTGGACTCATCTGTATAGCACCTATCTCCATCAGCCCCCATGGCACCTCATGTTCTCAAGGACTCTATATCTTTGGGGTCTCTTGTACACACACTACCCTCTGCATCTGCTGGGGAGCCACTTGAGGTCATGTGAGAGGGGCACTGAGACCTTCACAGAAAGCTGTGTTTCCTCAAGTATATTTAATATAACCTGGTTAGATCAATGGAAATGAAAACATTGTTTAGAGTTATACAGGGGCTGAGGTGAAGCTTAGCAGTACAACATATGGCCAGTGTGCACAGGGCCCCAGGCTCCATCTCCAGCACCACAAAACAAACACTCCTCCCAACTACCCCTTCCTAAAGAAAGGGTTTCTCTAGATCTAAAGCCAGAAGTCCCACAGTTTTGTAAGAATGTCTAATTTTAGGAGGCAAACAGAGCTTGCAGTTAGCCGGCACACATTTTCTATTAGTCTTTCTTTTCATAGACTTCGAATTTATACTTGATGCCTTTTTCCTCCTGGACTTCAGAAAGGACACCTGGGTATCTGAAAAAGAAGAAGATTCATGACTCAGCTGTATATCCACTGAAGACATAACATGACTTCCCCACTCCCCAGCCAAGGGCATCCACACTGTGAGAAGTGAGAAAGGCTTTCCTACCTGTATTTTGGAAATGGCAAGCACTCCTAAGGTGAGTGAATATCCACAAACCCACAACAAATGGAGACAAGAAAAACAGCCAAAAATGGAAAGCTGGAAAATGTATAGTTGTATATCTTCTCCTTTATTTCTGATTTATATATTTTTTCCTCAAAAATGAACCCCAAATCCTATTTCACTTGTATCTTTCTACTCTACCAATGAGCTGCCAGGCAACTTCTGAAGAACATTTTGCAAGTTACAGGTGAAATCACATTTCTAAGAAAAGAAAAACAACATTCCTGTAGCTGCTTAAAACTGAAGCTGATGATGGGTGGTGGTGTCACATGCCTTTAGTCCCTGCATTCGGGAGGCAGAGGCCAGCCTGGTCTATACAGAGAAACCCTGTCATAACTGCCCCCCCCTGCCCCCAATCCAAAAACACAAGTTTCATGCCCAGCACCTGGCAGATTATTGGTTTCTATTCACTTATGGATACTACGTGGCTCTACTAACCTGGGGACAGGTGGGCAAACTGGAACTGCTTTGTTAGAACTGAGGTACACTTTATTTCTCCATCACCTGACTCTCACTTAGGTCTCTACTCAGTTTCCCAGTGAGCATTCCTATGTCCCTCCAATGTCAGTGGTGCCTCACTACTGTGCAGACTGCATCCCAGTCTCTTGCAGATGGGGCCATCTCTGGTTCTCCCATCCCATGCACAGGTCTCAGCTTGGCTGGTAGTCAGTCCCTTTTCATGGAGCAGTGTGATGTCTGACATGGTAAGTAGTCCACAAACGCTCCCTTCTACTGTGAGCTGTTACTCCAAACTCACTGTTGGCAAGGGTGCTGCAGAAAACTGTCTTGTGATATGTATCATGTGCTGAGGAGGAATAACAGACATTAGACATAATATAGAAAAATTCATATGTCAAAATAAGAAGCTCCTTATTTGCCAATCATTTTCTAGCCTATTGCTGTTCACTGTAGTATTCCTGAATTTTTTTATTTTATTTTCTAAAAATATTTATTTTTATTTTATGTGAATTGGTGTTTTGCCTGCATGTATAACTGTGTAAGGGTGTCAGATCTTGGAATTACAGACAATTGTTAGCTTCCATGTGGATGCTGGGAATCAAACTCAGGTCCTCTGAAAGAACAGTCAGTGCTCTTAACCACTAAGCTATCTCTCTAACCTGTATTCCTGGCTTTTAAAACTGATTTTACTAGGCCAATTTTTAACTATGATTTGAGTTTCTTTGGAATGAAGTCAGAAAAGTCACATTTGCATCTCTCTATCTGAGTATATGTAATTCAGCCCCAAGACTGTCAGTTCCTATGACAAAGGCAGAGTACCAGGGGTTCTCTCTAGAACTAATAATAATGAAATCTATTAAGGACCTGCTGAGGATACTAAGTGGTCATGGTGAAACTAAGATCAAATGCTCCTTACATTTAGTCTCTTTTCGCCTAATATCTTCTGGTCTTTTTAGATTACAATTACAATCACAATTCTAAACTTTCTTGGTTTTGAGATAGGAGCTTCCTTTGTATCTCAGGCTGGCTTTGAACTTGCAGGCTTCTGAGTACTGAAATTATAGTTGTGAAGCACCACCCCACCTTAATGTGAAACTTCCTGAGAACTACACTTGAATTGTGTGTGCGTGTGCATGTACAGTCTATGCACACCTTCTTGTGGGCACACATGAGCAGTCACACATGTATATGGGGGCCAGAGATGTCTTCCCAACTCTCCTTATTTGCCAATCATTTGTACTGCAGGTACTTTTTAACAACTGAACCATCCTCCCAGCCCAGGACTTGGCCTCTACAGTCCAAGGTTCACAGGAAGTGGTGTATTCCTTTGTTAGGCTCCACCCACACATCCTCCTATTTAGAATCTTCAAGCATTAAGAGTCAATAAACAGTAGCTCCAAAATAATCATGAAGGCCAACATAGCTATCCAGAGAAAATTTGGTAGAAGCCCTCAGAAGCAAATAGAATTCTTGGAACAGTTCGTAAGCAAACAAACTGTAACTAAAATAAAATAGGTATTACACCAGAAGCATAGGCTCTTGTGGAGATCTTGGGCAAGTATGCCAGCATCCTGTAAAGTCAAAGATAGAGGGATCAGAAGAGAAAACATCAATGTATCTAAAATCTATCCCATGGTGCCCATTGATGACGGGCATGAGTCCTAGCTTTGGAACCAATTATCAACTCTGTTGTGGTGTAGGTGGTGTTTGTCTTCCAAAGCATCATGTTTTAGAAGCATGGACGATGTGGGAGGTGGTGGTAACCTTTTGTGGGACCTAGGTTAATGGGAAGTGTGCCCTCAGAAGGAATTGTGAGACTGCAGGCTCTCTCTCTGGCTTCCTAATTCCAAATGTGATTGCTCCTTCAGGGAATGCCTGTCACTGGGGGGCAGACATCTGCTAGGAGGTCTTCACCAGCAGCAATGCTAAAGTTTGCAGCATGCCTTTGAGGCTCCATAACTGTGAGCTAAATATTTCTTTTCTAAAGTTAGCTTGCCTCAGACATTCTATGACCATGATGAAAAACACCGACTAGCTTCTAAAGGCCCCCTTTGTCATATTTATTTATTTTTGGAACTCATTAAACAGAATACTGCTGATATAAAACCTTTGGGTCTGCTGGTTTTGTTGAGGTCTTATGAAATTTGAGGCAGAAAATTTCTTCCAAGCAAGATCAATGAGGACAGACAGCACGGGATGGCTGTCACGGTGCTGTGTACACAGGAACTTCTGCTCCCGGCCTCTGACCATCTGATGCCTCATCCACTTTCTCATTCACCCTCCACTCACAGGTCTTGCTCTTATCTTTATTCCATTAAAGTAGTAATTAAATATAAAACAAAAACTAAGTAGTATGGCGCTAATGAAAAATACTGTTTGAACAGAAACCTGTATAAACCTAAGAGTAACATACTCAGTTAAAGAAGACAATGGAGGCTAACATGAGTGGTAAAGAGCTTGCCACTCAACTAGGAAGGCCTGAGACCCTGCATAAAAGTATGAGATGGGTGGCAAGCGGGTATTTCCAATGCTGTGGAGGCAGAGACAGGAGATGCTTGGGGTTTGCTGGCCAGCCAGCTCAGAATGAATTCCAGGCAAGGAGAGAGCAGTCTCAAAGAGGATATGCTGCTGAGCATGAGACCTGAGGGTGTCCCCTGGCCTCTATGAACATCATCTACACACATGCACACACACAAGGCTCAGGGGTGGCTGTGGCAGAGGGGCTGTAAAGAATGTAAGAGCCAGAGGTTAGTGGATAGCTGCAGAGCAGTTGTGTTTCTGGACAAGAGAGGGCTTTGCATATATGAGCTCACTACAGCTTGACTGCATGATTACACCTCTATAAGATCAAGCCAGACAAAATCTAAGCATGGCTAGAAGAGGATGCCAAGATGTCCCATCCCTAGCTTAGGAGCTATTGACAACTAATGGCCACTTGGGGAGGAAGAATCATTTTTCTCCAGGGATAGGGCCTCTGAGATGCTACCCATGATCCATCAGTGACTCCACAGTCATGCACATACTGGATACATTATATGGACTCAGTGTGTTAAAAAAGAAAAAAAAGACAAAAACAAAAAAACAAAGCATAACATTGTGAGGGAAGGGGTGGCGGGGATAGGTGAGGAATTAGAAGTGATGAAATGGCATGTGGATTTGATCATTTACTTTTAAAAAACATAAATAAAAAAATATTTAACTTAATGGGGAATGATGGGAAAGCAGAGGGAGAGGGGAATGATGGGAAAGCAGAGGG
>PVIH01012244.1:32639-64571 GCA_004025045.1 Sigmodon hispidus
GAGGGAGAGGGGAATGATGGGAAAGCAGAGGGAGAGGGGAATGATGGGAAAGCAGAGGGAGAGGGGAATGATGGGAAAGCAGAGGGAGAGGGGAATGATGGGAAAGCAGAGGGAGAGGGGAATGATGGGAAAGCAGAGGGAGAGGGGAATGATGGGAAAGCAGAGGGAGAGGGGAATGATGGGAAAGCAGAGGGAGAGGGGAATGATTAAAGCTCATTTGGACAGTAGGGGCTCCAGACAGAGGCTTGGAGACAAAGGCCTGGAACTGAGCAATGCTCCCACCTTACAAAGTGTACTCACTAGGCTGGCCAGTTTCTATGTCAACACAAGGTGGGGTCAGCGGGAGGTAGGAATCCTAATTGAGAAAATGTCCCCACCAGATTGGCCTGTAGGCACGTCTGTGTGATAACTGGTGTGGGTGGGCCCAGTCCCCTGTGGGCAGGTGGGCCCGAGGCATATAGAAAGCAGGCAGAAAAGCCATGAAGAGCGAGGCGGTAGGCAACACCAGCTCCTGCCTCCTGGTCCTTCCCTCACCTCTTTCCAAGATGGACCTGGGAGTAGAAGATGAAATAAACCCTTTCTTCCCCAGGTGGCTTTTGACCATTATGTTTAACACAGGGGTAGAAACCCTAACTAAGACTCTTATTGTCCAGAGATTTCCTTTGTTCTAGTCTTAAAGGAAGACAGAGCTATTTAAGGTCTTTCCTCAAGGCAGTGGTTCTCAACCTGTGGATTATAACCCCTTTGGTGGTTGCCTAAAACCATGTGCATATCAGACATTCACATTACAACTCATAACAGTAGCAGAATGACAGCTATGAAATAGCAATGAAAATGATTTTATAGTTGGGGGTCAGCACCCCATAAGGAACGGCATGAAAAGGTCACGTCATAGAGGGTCGAGAAGCACTGCCTTAGGGAATTCCCTCTACTTCATGATAGAACTTGTCCTCTCAGTCCATACACCACAAACTCCTGTGATGGGAAAGAAGCAGCGCAGGTGCCTCAGCTCTTCCAATTACGAACAAGAGACAGTACTTTCTAACTCACCCAGCAAGTCAACATATCCAATTCCAAGACCAGCTGAACAGGTGATAAAGAAAATCATACACCAAATATCTCTTAGGGATACAAATGAAAAAAATCCTTAAAATGTCAGCAAACTGACTTTACTAACATATACAAAAAAAAAAAAAATCACATATAATCACCAAGTAGAATTCATCTCAGAAATGCAAAATTTGCTCAATGTAAAAACCAATTATATAATATATTGTAATAGTGTCAAATGGTTCAGAAGAACTATGCAGCAAAATCCTACAGTCCTTCAGAATCAAAGCACTCAATGAACTAGAAATTGAAGGGACCTTCCTTTATGTGATAAAGTCACACACTTTCACTAGGATCCTAAGCAAGACAAGTAAGATGTTTGTTCTAATCTCCTATTCACCCTGCTGGAGGTTCTGAACCAGAGAATCAGGCAAAAGAAAGCAATAATGAACATGTGACTGAAGGGAGGAAGTCACCCTGCAGGCCTCACTGCCATCTTTATTTCATTATAGCAGTGCTAAGAATGTACTAACAATTATAACTATTAATTCCAGCTATAAAGTTTCAGGGTACCAGATGAATGTCATACAACTATCCACAAATATATAAACTATTAAGCTCTAACCATGGGCTTGAAGGACATCAGATTAATAAACAGTGACCTGCAGTTTTATGCTCCAGCAGTGAATGATCTGAAAAGACAACAGTATCAAAAGGAACAATACATACTCACAGCAGTGCAAGACACGGAAGACAGTAAAGCGCGATTGGAAGGGAGAAAAGATCTACCTAAGTAAAAGCTCCCATATGCTCCAGGGTTAGGACGTCGTACTGTTTACAGACAGTTCTCTCCAAATAGATAAAATACCTATGAGAACCCCCGCTTGCTTTCTATTAGAAACCCACAGGACCCAGAACAGCAGAAGTAATCCTGACACAGAGCAAAGGTGAAAGGATTATGTTTCCTGATTACAAGCTAGAATTAATGATGGTTATGTGTAAGTAAACCAAGTGAGGTAGGAATAATTCTAACCCCTGAGAAATGGAAGAAGGTGGTCATCCTGGGCTAGTAAGTAAGTTCCAGGCCAGCCTGGGCTACATGAGACCCAGTCAAAACCAAAACAAGCCTGTGTAGTAGTAGCATAATGATACACTTAGACTAAAGAGATAGAAATGGAAGCCCAGAAAAATCCTTTCACATTTATAATCAATTGAGATCGTGATGACATATATAAATAAATCTAAGCATAGCAAGACCACTTGAGTTACTCAGTCTCAACAGGTGAATGTCACGATGTGTGCCTGTGTCAGCAAAGTCAGAGCCACAGTGGTATTTGTTTCAAGTTGTCAAGGGTCAGCACCATGGAAAAATTCTGACTAAAAACAGTAAGCATTAGAATCAATAGCAGTCTGTTCTTATTGTTTGTTAGTAGAAAAAAAAAAAAAAGTAAGAAATAAGAAAGGAGAGCTGAGACCTATATTCACATAAAGTGAGAACTCAGGATTTAAGTAGAAAATTCACAGGGTGTGATTTTCAGAGAAACATTTTATGAAATGACCAACTGTGGTTTTCTTCAGGAGCCCATGCAAAGCTGGACTTACGCTGCTGATGGTTTGTGATTTTCTGTTTCCTTTAGAAGTAAGAGCCCAAGGAAATCACTAAATTTAGAATTTAGGAGATCCAAGACTATCATTCCATAAAGTAACAAGACTATATCCTAAAGCTTGAACATGCAGTTATCTAGACTAAGTTGTTAATGTTTCTTTAGGGATGTGTAAAAATCAAATTCACACTCATAGGATAATTACTAGACACAGTTGAGACAATCTGGGAAAAAAGTGTTAAGAACTGGCCTAAAAATGCTGATATAATTAACTTTTTCTTTTACTTTCTATAGTAACAGTTTAAAGTGCTTTTAAATAAAATGCTCCCAGGTTTCCAGTTCAAGGGCTTCCTGCTGGAATCACAGGGTCATTTTCTTCTGCAACTTCACAACTATGGTTATCTTCATCTAACCTCATCTTTCACCCAGACCAGACTCCTTCTCGTTTCCCTCCAGTACATTTGCCAGAGAGCTGGACAATGACACCCTGTGAATAGGTAGCCTCACCCTTCCTTCGGCTCTGTATGTCCTTCTTCCTGCTCCTGGAACACCCTCCTGCTGTCATGTGACTGTTTCTGGATCTTGATCTCAGAGTAGGTGCCTCTCTTCAGAGAGGATCCCTTACACTACAGTTCCACTGAATCCCACTGTGTCATGATTGTTAAGAAGTTGTGTCCAGGATGGACAGCAGCATTAGCAGGCAGAATCCAACATACTTTTCAGTGCCTGGGGCACTCACTCAGTCCCCTGCAGCAGACCAGTGACACCTGGGCTAGATGCCACTAAAGGTATTAAAAAAGTCTGAACATTTCCTAGTCTATCAAAGTAGATTGCTAAAAGTTCCTAGGCTGTATCTTTCTAGGGATACAAACAAACTTCTACTCCAGATAGTACATGGGCAACAGACCAAAGAAATGACTCTGCAAATCTAGCTTAGTGAACTGGTGACTTCTAGGAGCAGGTGACTGCCTGAAAGGCAGCTATGACAGGCCCTCATGAGGTGACAACACACAAAAGCTGCATCCCTGAAGCTCCCTGCACAGCTGGCAGACAGCTCAGCTGACCACTCTCTTTTCTTCTCCCCAGCAACTGTCACCACCCATCACCTGAGGAAGAGCCTTGTCACTCCTAAGCTTGAGGAGCTTCCTGGACCTTATAAACTGAATTTACTTCTTCAGTCTTAAACCCTTTCTCCTTCCTTCAGGATGGCATGTTTTAGTTCAGAAGAAACAGCTGCACAACACCAGCTCAAGAAAGGTTTTGTAAAGATAAGAAAGTAAGCCCCTGAGTCTAAAACTAAACAAACATACATCATGTGAAAAAAGGCACTACATTCTTATGCCAGAGCATGGAGAAATCTAGCTACCACTCAACTAAAGATTTCATTTCTACTCGCCAGCATTCACAGTTCTGGAAGGTGGTATGTAAGCTACCAGAAGAGAAATCATCATCTCACCTACTTTGTGTGAGCTACAATAGAGACCAGCCTGCAAGAAATGCCCACTGGTTCAGTATCAATAGTGGCACGAATGTTATGAAGACATGTAGAATGAGTTTCTGGCCTGGCCCAGCCCTGCAGTCCGGACCCACCTACAGCCACTTTTTTTTTCCCCTAATTTTTTATCTGGCAGTCATGGGCTCTGTTGTGATGTGTTAATTTTCATACACCTGTCATTGTACTCTGTCCTTGCTTGATCCTCTTTTTTCTTGTAATTAGTCCCTAATGTGCTTCCAACTAATTAATTTTAGTACTTACTCTGGGAGAAGTTTATATTTCTCCAAATCAATTTCTGGGAAAAACGTGTCACTTTCAAATTCCTGCATGATCCTTGTCACAAAGAGTCTGAGATGGCCTGGCTGATCCATGGCTTCCTTTAAACAAAACAGAAGGTATTAGAATCAAAGAGACTAGAAGATTCTTGCTTTAGTTAAGTTTGTATTAGGCATTAAATATATGGACGCTTACTGTTGCTCAAACGACACATATATTTTGAAAACAGATTTGTTTATACTATTTTAAACTATGTGTATAAGGGTACAGGTACCTGTGGGAGGCAAGGGAGCTGGAGTTGCGGGTGGCAGTGAGCCACCTAATGCAAAGGAACTTCAGTCCTCAGAAAGCAGCAACTGCTCTTAAGGAGCTATGGCGCCAGCTCCCTCAGTACCTACATCCTCTATTCCAGCGCTTCAGTTACCTCAAGAATGGCACTGGTCTTAATAAGCAATATTGTGAAAATATGTTTTGGTCTTCAGTTTATTAAAAAAATCTTTTTAATTTAAGCATTTAGCTATGCTGTTTTCCTCTGGTTGCTCTCTTAAAACTTCACTCTGCTGCTTTTCCAAAGGGAAGCCTGTATCTACACACTTGAATAAGAAAGCACTCTTGTGAAATCTTTACTGTTGAAAACAGCACAGGAACACTCGGGACACCATTTCTTTAAAAGAATTTATTTGTCCATTTACTTATTTGTGTGCCTGTGTGTGTAACTATGCCCGTATGTGCACAGGCCAGATGCCCTGCTTTTTATGTGGGTGCTAGGATCTGAACCTGGTCCACATGACTATATAGCAAGAGCTCTTAACTGCTGAGCCACTGTAGTAGGACAGGTCCATAGGGTCAAGGAAATTGGCTCAAACCAGTTGCCAATGCACATAATGTACTTTCTTATGAGCCAACCCGGAGTCTGCCTGAACCTAGCAACAGCCACTGTCTGACATCCTGATTGCTTGGAATCTGCCTAGCATCAGACACTGTCAGATCTCCTGATTGTGCCCAGCCAATGAAGGACAGTCACGTAATATCACCAGATTGTGACACAGCCTGGGTGCTGGGAGGAGGGCATATAAGTTTCTCCCCATTGTTGAATAAATGAGTTAGTCCTTCCAACTGACTTCCAAGGTCTGTGCTGTTGAATCCACACGTTCTCACCCCCTTCCACAAAAGTACTGTTAGAACCCAGCAACAAGCCATGTCCTCTACCCCATCAGTACACCTTATTATGCTGTCATTACCTAAAAATGTTCCCATTTCTCTGTGAATGGGATTCCTCTTGCCTTTTGTTGCTAATCATGGCATTCAGTCTGTTTTGGTTAATGATCTTTCCAACTAGTGTCTGTAATTTTAATTTTATTATTAACATTATCATTATAACTGTTACTTTTGTAATTAACATTAGTTATATAATTTATAATTAACAAAGTACTGTGACATTCTGCTTATGAACCATACTCCAGGACAGGCTTCATGTTCAGGAGTTGTCTTGGAAGGAAAATAGCTTACAAGAAAGCATGAATAACAACTGATCTTCAAACACATAGAGGAAGAAAAAAATCCTTCACACAGTTAAAATTTCAAGTTATTAGTCTTAACTTCCAAATTCTAGCATCGAACACTTTTCCTTTAAGTATTTTAGCTTATGTTAAATCATTTTTATCACTGCTACAACCAAATTAAGTATTTACTAGTTCCTACTGTAGCCCAAACCAGAAAAGCACCTAAAGTTCTTCATCAAAGCAGGATGAGCTTTCAGGAAAGGGCCATATGTTGAACATTTAGGCTTGGAGGGCTATAGGTTTATTGCTCTTGTAGTGAAAGCAGCCATGGACAGTATAAAAATGAGCATGGCTAGGCTGCACTTCACCAGCTGGCATGAGGGGTTATAGACGGTCACCTGCAGGCCTTTATGTCCTTAATGCAGATCTAATTATATACGTGCACTTAGACATTGTCTCATATTAAAATATATAAGAATGTGAGACAGAGTGTTTATAATCAGCTTAGGAATCTGAAATTCTTCTTTCTCAAATCATTTATATATATATATGTATATATATATACATACACATATATTAACATGTCACAAAGGGGTGGGACTAATTTTTCTTTCTTATAAATGTTAATCTTTCCAAAGTAATCCATATAAACAAACAAACCAGAAGTCACATGGTACCAAATGGCACCAGGAAAAGGAGATTTTCTGCTTTACACACTATTTTCCACTATGAATGAAACAATGCCATCCTCCTTTGCCCTCACATCACATGGAGATTGCTGAGGAGAAACTTTCCATCTGATTGCTGTGCATGATGCTTAAGACTAGAAACAAGCAGTATTTTAGTTGATAATGACTAGCACATAGAAAGATCTTTGCCGAAAAACACAGGAAGAAAAGATCTGGGATCTACGAAGCTGCACAGTGGCTGTGTTTCGGGACAATGTCTTACTGTGCTCTTCAGTGTTCTCATCATCAAAAATAAGAAGGTAGCACATCTCAATTTATCCTACAAGTGCATACTTCAGATCATCTGATTATCTGCCAATTTAAAAATAAGGCACCGAAGTTGCTGGAGTCAGGGTAGGAAAGAAAAAGTGGCAGTCGGACGTGTGTGTGTGTGTGTGTGTGTGTGTGTGTGTGTGTGTGTGTGAGAGAGAATATGACTAAAGCACATGAAATGTCACATCATGAACAAATATGATCCTATGCATAAAACACATAAATAAATGACAATACACAGGTGTAAACTGTAAATTTTACACTCATATTTGTATGATAGTATCAAATAATTCACTTTGACACCTTGACTGTCAGTAGGGATAATGTTCTGCTTCCTGTGTTCATAGCTCATGGCATGGAAGGATATTTCTTTCTACTTACATATAACTCTACTTACCTTGTAAACAGAACTGCCTCCAACTATCCAAACCATGTCTACTTTATTTGCTAACTCTGGTTGTTCAATAAGTTTTAAGGCATCATCCAGACTTTTGGCAAGAAAATGAGCTCCTTGTGGAGGTTCCCTGAGGTTTAAAAAAAAATTATGATTAATGTAAAATCCTGTCCATACTAGTCAAATAATCTGACTTGGAAGTAATCAGTACAAAACCAATTATGAAAACCAAGTCTTTTAACATAAAGTACTTAGAATATATGGCCAATGTCCAGCATCTACCTTACATTTCATACCTGAATGGTACACAAAGCTGTATGCGACATCTCATTGTATTCATAGTGAAAAATAATCTCAGCAGTTATTGTCCATGATGTGCTGTGGTGAAAGCTACCTGGGATGGAGAATGAGGGACTTTCTGGAGGTTTAATAGGATTATGTAGGTGTGTAAGTCTTTGTCAACATTTAGCTAATGTGTACTTAGGACTTGTGCATCTCATTGTATTAATGTTTACCGCAACATGCTATAGCAACACAAATCTAGCAAATGATACACGGAAGAATTTTGAGAAATATACTCATTCTACCCTTTATTTCAAAATGTGCAAACAACACCTAGTAGACAGATGATGATGGTGACAAAAACCAACACAGAAAAAACAAGTTGCAGAATCCTGTGGTGGCATGCAGCTGTTTAATGCAGTTTTTTCTGTCAGTCTGAAAACTGTTGTGATTAAACATTAGACCGAGAATATCCAAGTGACTAGAAAAATTTGAAGTAGCGTTCAGATTATTAATGTATGTGGGGAAAGAACTTTCATATTTTGAACAATACAGAAAGGACAGTAAGTATTTGAGAATGAGCTTGTTATCAGTTATATAATTAATAAGAAGACTCAGGAGAAAAAAGTTAAGTTCACTGCTTATGCTGACTAGCTCATATTCTGGGACTTATATTATTTTGATGATCATGGGAGTTGCAATTCCTTTTATAAACGAGGAAACTTATACATGATGATTAGAAAAGGAACATAAATTATTAATTCAATGTCAAGTTCTTAGCTGATGCTTTAAAAGGACTACTTACATAACTGTCTTTGAACTTGTTGTAACAATGACTAATGAAGAACTAATGGGGATTATCCATCTTCCTAGTGGCGTTCTCCTCCCTTTCCTAATTCCTATTTTACTCTTCTTACTCTTTGTAATATGTAAAGGAATTAGGATAAAGCAAGAATACATTTGGACTTATGCTGGGGAAAAAAAAAAAAAACAAAACGGAAGTCAAGGTGAATTAAATGAGCGAGCCATCAAAGGTATGAGGGTAACTTCCTAGACAAGACAGGACATGACAGTGCTGATGGACAGAACAGGAACTAGCAGAAATAAGGGTGATGCAGTTAGTAATGGTGTATGGTCTATAGCTGGACTGGTTGGTGGTTTAAAGGATGCTGAGGAAAGGATGGTGATAGGGATGAAACAGAATGGAAGACAGTGATTGGGCAGCCCATGCGCAGGAGTTGAGAGCAGTATGGTCTCCAGGGTGACAGGAACGTTTCCTGTGCTTGGCACCCTGAGGCCCTGGGTGTGATCCCCAGTACACACAAGGGACCAAAAGGAAATCACCAGTGAAGGTCTGAGCTGGAGAAGAAGGGAGCCCACTGTTTCAGAGGACCTTCATTTCCTGAACTTTCTTTAGGGACCAGGGTCTGAGTGACAGTCACTCATAGCTGAACAACTATTATGCTCCCAATTAGAAAAGGGGTCCATGTAGAAAGAATGGCTTCTAGTAACCTCTGCCTACTTGATTAGTTAATTTACCCAGTCTAAAGACTGAACAAACTCAAATCCTTTACTTCCAAATCAACTCCTTCAGGACTGCTCCAGAGCAGAGTAGCTCTGCTGTCTTCCTCATTCCTGGTGCTTTATGGGAGCTTTCAAAATAACTGGTTGTTCAATGACATTCTTATGTACAGGTAGGTGTCTTAAACATAACCAACCTATCTAGGGTAGCACATCAGTTACTCATTTAAATAAAGAGGGTCTTTTTTTTTCTTTGAGTCACTCTAGCTCTTTATTTCAGGACATTTTCTTGATTATTACATGGACTTAGTTGTGGTAGAACATTATTTTAAGGTGTGTTATTTTATTTATGTTACATTTATTCAACCCGGTGAAGCTGCATTACTTTGCCTGAAAAAGCACCTGATGATCTAATAAGGAACTGTATGGTCAATAGCAAGGCAGGAGAAAGTGGGAGTGGAAGGCAGAGAGAATGAATATACAAATAAACAAAATCTGGGAGGGAAGAAGATGTAGCCAGAGAAGGAGGCTGACTCCAGGGGCCAGCCATGCAGCCACACAGAGAGCCCTGGAGTTAAGAGTAAGATTTACATTAGTAAGAGAATGGGAAAAGCCCAGAGGCAAAAGGTAAATGGGGTAATTTAAGAAAAGCTGGCTAGCAGCAAGTCAAGCAAAGGCCAAGTGTTTTTAAGTAATAAGTCCCCATGTGTGATTTACTTGGGAGCTGGGTAGTGGGCCCCTCAAGAGAGTCAAAAACAAACGACACCTAGGAACTCTCAAGGCAAGTTTTCAGAATAAAATGAACCTTGATTAATTATAATTAAGTGACAGTCTTGATAGATTAGAAGACACTGAAGAAAAGCAATACATATGTGATACTAAATTAGAGCGTCGAAGTATTAAAAAAGAAAGAAAAAAATAAAAAAATACAGCACTGGACAAGCTGGTAAAATTTGAATGAACTTTGTAGTTTACTTAAAAACCAAAATTCAAATCAAAACAGAACAAAAGGAAAAACCCAAAATAAATGGTAGGTGTGTCAATTTCAAAGTAAAGAGGCAATAACATGAATTCTGTGTCTGTGTGAACATGGTTGGTATTGTGTTTCTAATAGAGTCTTGCATTCTCTCAGAGAATTCAGAGGATTAGGAGAAACAGTGCGTAAGTAGATGCTCCGATTAGAAGCATGTTTAAGTAGATAGCCCATTTAGCCATCCACTTAGCTACTAGACAGCATTTAGTTTCTAATATACCAAGTGGGGAAAATACACAATATTTTAAAATTTCTAATATACAAAGTATAATCAGTTTAGTGACTATGTTTTTAGGACACCTAAAGATTACTTATTCTGTGAGGATTTCTCAACTTCTGGGCTGCTAATAGAGATTTAAAAACCAGTAGTCCTTCTACCCAAGGGTGATGAGATGGTAATGAGAGACACGCCAAGCAGGGGCCAAAAAGCATGAAAGCAGAATCCCAAGATAGGCAAGGTCCAGGCATCCTGCATAATTTGTGGAGGGGCAATGATGTTGATTGACTCTGGCTGAGTGTCAACAGAGCTAAAAACATGCCCCAAAGCATGGAAATGATATGCTTCCTTAGAAATTGCAGTAGGCCACAGTGAAGTTATACAACACATGGAAACTCAGGGAAAGTTAGGGTAGGAAGACAGTAACTTGAGTTCAAGTTCAAATGAGGGCAATAGGGTAGTCCCTGGTCACCTGATAAAGGAGAGGGTACAAGCTGATTTAGGGAGGAGACATTTATGTCTTGGGATTCAAGAAATGAAAAATGTTCATTTTTATGGTGTTAGATCTTGAACTCAGGGCGTTAGACTATGCTCCTCCCCTAGCTCCCAATAAGCTACAAAGCAGTGAGGTTAGAGGATGAGGTAGAAACTAGTATCTGCTGAATACTGTGTTGGGTCATTAAAACTTGAACAGATCAACTTAAGGCTGGGTTCACAGCTTTGACTCACAGTTCACTAGCTCCTTTGCTTTGTGTCCGAAGTAAGGAAGAGTAACTATGTCAGGAAACGTGGTAGAGCAATGAGACCCATTTCATGGCAGACAGGGAGCAGATTCTTTCCCCAAAAGCTATGCTCTAAATGAACCATTCCCTCCAATGAGGCACCATCTCCTAACATCCATTCAGCTGTGAACTTACCTATCAACCCATTGATGAAGTTAGTTTGAGCCCTTACAATCCAATTGTCCCACAAAACCCTATCAGCTGGTAACTAAGCTTTTTACAGAGATTTCTAGGGACATTTAAAACATAATGGGTACCTTTGTGAGTCAGAAACAACATACAACATTCAATGAATTCTGAAAAGTCATCCTAAGGGCTGCTATTATTAATCTTATTTAGCAGGTAATACAGTTGAGGTTCTGAAAGCTTTACTCATGACCTGCCTAAATCCCAAAGCTACTTGGGGCCAGAGGAGGGAGGGAAGGCCAGTGCCTAAGGGGCTGCCTGTGGGGATCAGAGGGAAAGGCCTGAAGAGGAAACTGCCATCACTAGAAAGAATATGGTAGAGGAATCATAAAAAGTTATTACACGATGAAATTTAGAATAGCTTTTACGGAGACAATTTTCAGTGTGCTATATCACAGGCAACTGGGTTCTCTCCTTGATAATCTCAAGGATACTGCATTGATGCAAAACTTTAATTTTTGGTTACCAAAGGCATTTATTTATATACATATTTTTTGTTGTTATTTTTTGGGACAGGATCTTACTCTATAGCCCAGGATGATTTTAATCTCAAGAGCTGCATGGCAAAGCCTTGTAAGGGATAGGATTACACGTGTGTGCCACCATGTCCCGCCCTACTAAAAACTTTAAATATCATCTCCCCCAAATAAACTAATGCATTCTTCTAAGGCATACAAATCAGTGATTTCTGGTATGCTTATTGTCACGCAATCATTACCACTGTCAGCAGGTCTTATTATCTCACATTTCAGTTCTATTAATTAACAACAATATCACCTAGAAAGTGTTACAAAAAGTGTGCCCGTGGGGCTGGAGAGATGGCCCAGAGGTTAAGCACACTGGTTGATCTTCCAGAGGTCCTGAGTTCAATTCCCAGCAACCACATGGTGGCTCACAACCATCTATAATGACATCTGGTGTCCTCTTCTGTATAATGGAACAAATAAGTAAATTAAAAAAAGTGTGCCCTCTCTAGACGGTAGTGACTCTTGGAGTTACCTTGATTATTCAGCGTTTTCCCACATGGGGTTAGTGGCTAAAATGGCAAGTATCAGTGAAAGCCTGCACAAGCAATTGCCATGTGTAATGTCTGTCCTGTGATATAGGACCCAGCAGTATCTGGCACACAAGAGGTGTTTTGAATATACATAAAGTGACAATCAAGAGGAAAAGCCTGATATGAGGAAAAAATTGGACCCTAATAAAATCTTTCACTATAAAATAAAATACTTCAACTTCTCTGGCCTGTTCCATAATAAAGACTTTAATTTTTTTCAACCTTAAAAAACCCAAAACAAAACAAAGCACTCTACTAAATGTTATATATAAATACATGAAAAGCAACACAATCCAATTACATACGGCATAGGGGGGTCATAAAGAAGAAATTAGACTCATCATTTGAGAAGAAATGCTAGCTCAACTGAACATATCCCCCACTGGGATTTCTTTATGTGTATTTTAGCTCAAGCTGGCCATAAATAAACTTGAGTAGTATTCAAGAATATGTTATTAAAAAGCCTTTGGAAATAGCAATCTAGCCTGTGAATGTGTAAGGAGAGTGACTATCAGAATATCCTAGCAACCAGACAAGGAGCAGCATGGAGATGGAGGCATACAGCAAGAGGCTCATCCCATATTCCCAATCAATCACTGGAGGCAACCGATGCAAATGTCTGTGTATTTCCTTCTAGTTTTAGTCTATACAAAGGGTGTGGGAGAAACTCTACATAAGAATCTCTTAGCATGCAGCTATGGAATGCGCTCTGCCAACTTCCCTTCGCTCAGATACTTGTAAGGTGATGACATCTGTGTGTTAACTCTTGATTCAAACCATTGAAAACTTTAAGAGTAAAGCTGAAAAGCTGGGAGATGCATGTTTAAATCCCAGCACTCAGGAGGCAGAGGCAGGCAGATTCCTGAGTTTGAGGCCAGCCTGGTCTATAGAGTGAATAATTCCAAAATGGCCAGGGCTATACAGAGAAACCTTGTCTTAACATACCCAATAGCAGAGCTGAGACTTCCCAGAAGCAACCAGAGCATCTACTTGTGGAGAGCGAGCAGTCTGCTCTCTGAAGTTTTGGGTTCATGAACCTATGCCTCATAACTGTAAAAGCCAATTCCCCACACATAGCTCTTAAACAACTATAGTTCCTACTGCATTCTCTGGTTGGATCCTAAACAAAACATACAGGAGTGACATTCTTGACTGCTGTTCAAGCAAACAGTACCCAATGCTCTAAGATACTGTGGTGTTTTTGGTGACTACATATTAATTTAAGGACGAACAGTCAACATCTTGAATCTTAACATTCCCTTAGATTTTACATGAATCTGGAGCAAACCCCTGTAAGATTCAGGGACTTACTTTAGTTAGTTAGGACTAGCAAAAACAACAATAGTAAAGTCATCATCACAGTCAAACCACTAGACTTGGCCTCAGAGTCAATCTTATCCACCTACCCTACTACTGCCAGACCTTTTTGGTTTTTTTTCTAAATTAATTTTCTGTGTTTTAACTGTTTGCTTACATGTTTGTGAACCAATGTGCAAGCCTGGTGCCCTTGGAGGCCAGAAGGTGTCAAATCCCCTTGGACTGGAGTTACAGCCAGTTGTGAACTGTCATGTGGGTATTGGGAATCAAACTCAAATCCTCAGAAAGAACAGCCACAGTTCTTGGCCCCTGAGCCATCTCTCTAGCCTCTCCAGTTATTTAAGACATTTTCAGTCATGACAAAGGAATTGTCTATTCAAATGTTAGTCTGGAGAACAAGAAAATGCTTAGCAGAAGCCAGCTGCAGACACTCCCTTCTGAATATTCCTAGACCATTTCAATCCTTTAAAATATTTTACCTTCTGACATATATAAACAGTTTCTGATACTATAAAGAACACAGTGTTAGGGTGTTGTGGCTAACTAGAGATAATAAAGTACATCACAATGGCTGGAAGTCCTTCACATCTTATTGTATTTGGAGTTGATTCAAAAACTGGAATAACTATTTAAATTTGATGAAACTCAAAACAGGTATTTTATTTTTTTGTGAAATTAAAAACAATTTATCAATCATTAAATAATTGATATCTAGGTCTATGGAATAATGATTTAAAGGAATTTGCAAAACTGTTACCATATTTTTGCCTAATTTTTAAGGTGATAAAATCAACCAGATAAAAAAGAGAATTAAATTGCCATATGGTCTATTTGCCTACTCAGTTTCTGTTGCCTCTTCAAGATATTAAGCTACTCAGTTAGGTGGCGTGGCTGAGGCATCTAAGTTGGCTGATTTGGGTTGAATTTTGATGGTGTCAACTTATTTGGACAGTGAGTTCTTTATTAGGGTTTGGGAAGATAACAGAGTACAGTACCTGCTGTATAATATGAGGACCAGAGTTAGATTCCTAGCATCTGCTAAAGGGAGCTGGGCTTGGTGGCATGCATTTGTCATCCTATCAGTGGTCAGGAGGAGACAGAAGGATTCCTGGAGCTTGCTGCCCAGCTAGCCTAGCTTACCATGTGAGTCACAGAGCAGTGAGACTCTTTCTCAAGAGGACAAGGTGGATGGATTGTGAGAAAGGGCAGCTTTGCATGCATGGCTGCGCACACATGACCCTGTCCCACATGGCCATGCATCCATGCATGTACATATGTATGGAAGCATGAGCCTACAGGCAGATGTTCACCGCCTTACTTCTATACTGCTTCATTCTATTATGTACCAATTTGTGTCCTGGGACACAGATCACAGTTTCCTTGTGGTGACCTCCTGTCACTTACTTGAGCTCTCTACTGAGAACTATATTAATTCTGTCCTTTAAAGGTCGATTCTTCTCAGGGATGGAGAACCAGGTTTTCCGGCCCATAATCACCAGGTTCTGTTTACCTACAAAATCAAGCAGAAAGCATATTTTTGAAAATATATTTTCAGTGTCAAACATAGGCAAGATACGGTTGTCATAGTGACATCTAGTGGATATTCTTTAGAAAAATTAAGACAAATTGCTTCACCCTAATTTCAGATTTAGTACTTATTAACTAAATATAGTACTATTTTTCCCTTTGGCTTACCCAATTTATATCGTTTACTTAGGTTTTAGTCAATTGCAAGCACACATAATTTTGGATCAAAATGTTCAGGCTGATGGGATTTTGTCATCCACTATGTTTTATTAAATTCTAAAATGGCAAAAAAGAATAGTTTTTACTTCTAAAATTCTTGAGACGATTAAAGACTTGAGTGTAATATCTAAAACTAGTGTTCTCTAGGTCATCTGTAGCAGCTGCCACTATTCAAAGGTCAGAGGCCACTGCGGAAGAGGGGGCGGGGAGAATACACGAGTTGCTGTCAGAAGGAGGGAGATGTCAGAGCCTGACTGACTTGTAGACATGACATGGCTCACATGTCTCTACACACTAGCTCACAGCAGCTTTGGTAACTTGCACAAGATCAAAGCAGTCAAAGTTCCAGCCTCTGAGGCCCCACCCTGTTGGAGAGCTATTGGGAGTTGAGGGTGGCTGAGAGAGGGGGAGTCATTCTTAGGGTGGGCTCAAGCCCCAGTCAACGGCCACACACGGGGCTATGAGTACCAACTAGAACAAGAATTAGGGAGAGAGAAGGGGGCACAGGAATGGGAAGGTGAATGGATAGTCGATAGATACTGTATAGATGCATAAACTTTTAAAAACATTTAAAAAGTACTGTTATGAAAACTTTATACATATAACTTCCATATTTTATTTAATTACTTGGGGAAAAACCTCGAGTGTCAGGCATCTGGAACAAAGGAACAGTAGTAACAATTACCAGGTAGGTTATATTTAGGATTCTTTTAAGAAAATGATTTTGGGGACTAGAAAGATGGTTTGGCTGTTAATGGTGTAGTAGAGGACCTGGGCGTGGTCCTCAGCACCCACATCCAGAGGCTTACAACTGCTTTTAACTCTAGTTCCAGGGAACGGACACCTTCTTCCCGCCTCTGTGGGGGATCAGGCACACATACTTTGTACATCCAGGTACAGGTAATCTCAAAACACACATTAGAAAGAAAAAGAATAATAAATCTTCAAAGAATTAGTTTTATTCTGTGTGCACTGTACACCTGTATGCACTGGCCAGGCCAGGCAGTGAAGTTGGGTGTCTTTATTTTCTTGAGACAAGATTTCTCATTGGACCTGGAGCCCACAAATTTGTCTAGAGAACAAGCCTCTCTGTCTCTGCCTCCCTAGTGCTGACATTACAAATTTGTGCCACTGTGCCTGGCTTTTTATCTTGAGTGCTCTCAAGAGCTCTACTGACTGAGTCATTTTTCTTTTCTTTTCTTTCTTTAAAGATTTATTTATTTATTATGTATACATTACACAGAAGAGGGCACCAGATGTCATCATAGATTGCTATGCGCCACCATGTGGTTGCTGGGAATTGAACTCAGGACCTCTGGAAGAGCAGTCAGCACTCTTAACCTCTGAGCCATCTCTCCAGCCCCCTGAGCCATTTTTCTAACCCTGATATTTAGACTCTTGAGAGTAGACTGTATTAATGGCATTTGTTCTATGAATGTTCAGCATCTACTCTGCTGACTTGTTTTCCTATTCTCTACACCAGCGCTTCTCAACCTTCCTAACACTGTGATCCTTTAATACACTTCCACATGTTGTGGGGCCCCCAACCCTAACATTACTTTCTTTATAAATGTAATTTTGCTACTGTTATGAATCATAGTGTAAATATTTGTGTTTTCCAATGATTTCAGGCCATCGCTGTGTAAAGGTCATTAAATTCCCAAAGCGTTGGAAAGGCACAGGCCATTCCTCTCCTACTAGGATAAACAAGCATGTCTCTCAGGGTGAAATTACACTGGATGTCCTACAAGCAACTGGAAACTGCCTTATAATTGTACACCACTCTCCATTCTTTTATTTCAGGTCAGTCCCCCAGACTGCCCACTGAAGAAAGACCATAGCCTTCATTCCACCGTGCCTTCCTGCCTCCAGAAATCCAAGAGTATCACATAAGTGTTTAATTCTTTTTTACCCTCTTCTCCCCTGCATTCTTCTCCAGTTACTCAAGTTTTATGTTTTCCAGAAACAATTCTAAGTACCAGCTCTAGTCTCTATATTCAAAGTGCAAAATTTTGCTGTTGATTCTGTCCAGTTATATGCATTTACTAACAAAATTTCAAATATATATATATTTTACAGAGGATGCTTAATAAACTTTGGGAACTGCACAAAAATTTCTGCGAAGAAACAAAGATCCCAGATTTCCACGGGAGACTTACACATCTGCGTTGGAAATCTTGTTTTATGCAAGCACTACAATCCTCATGACACACAAATACACAAAATTCTATTGACTTAATCCCAAATTACCTTCCACTGAAGAGGTTGTGGTCATTCTTTGGAAGTACTTGAATTCGTTCCTGAAAGTTAGACAAACACTGCATTAACAGGAACATTGTCACGTGTGCTCAGGCCCCAGCTCAGAGGCCACCAGTGTAAGTCCAGGGGGTGGCGCTGCCCTATGACCGAACTTTGCTCCAGGTCAGGGTGCCTCTGGGCAAAGGCTGTCACAGCAGGGGGATCACCGCAGGCACAGGCAGGGACTGCAGCCCGCGGGCCTACCCGCTCACGACTGTCCCTAAGTAGATCGGCCCGCGGGACTCAGCCAAACGCTCCACCCGACTCTGAAAACCATCTCGGTTTCCCGACCCCAGGCCGGCACAGTACCTGAGCAAAGGCCAGGGCAAGTCTCCGTTCTTGCCGATGCCCATATTCTGGGACACGGCGACGATGCAGTTGAGCGGTCGAACCATGACTGCAGCGGTGATCACCTCCCAGACAACCAGCACGCTAAGTTTACCCTCAAATTTGGCGCGAAAACTGCAGCAGCCAGGCGCCTCTCACCACTACTGCAGCAATGGCCCCGCCCTTAGAAGGTCCCGCCCTTCATCCTATTTGTGCCTCAGAGGCCCCGCCCCCAAGCCGGGCCTTGCACAGGTCGCGGCGTGCGCGCGCTTGCGCGGGGTGGTGCGGCCGCGCGCTCCCGGCGGGCTTGCTTTTCTGCACCCTGTGATGCCCCGCACGAAGTCCGCGGCGGGCGGCCTTTCTGCCCCCGCCCAAGCCTCGGGGAGGCAAGCGGTTCTGAGCCGGTTCTTCCAGTCATCCGGAAGCCTGAGATCCACCGCGTCGCCCACTACGCCAGCGGAGAAGGTAAGAGACGACTCCTTAGCGCCCCCAGCGTCCGCTGCACCGCTTTGGCGGAGGCCGCCGGGGTGGGATCTGTCCTTGATGGGGCGGAGCCAGTGGTGGGCGGGTGCAGAGAGCTAGGGGCGGGGCCTGGGGGCGGGGCGAGCGCGTGGGCGTCACGGCCGGAAGTGGAGGGCAGAGGAGCCTAATGGTGGGGAGTACTAGGAAGGGGCGGAGCGGGGCGGGGGGAGGAGAAGGTGGTGACATCAGCGGGTCCATGTTTTTTAGTTGAAAGGTTTAATTATCGGATTGGAAGTAATAGATTTGAGGCCATGTTGCCTCCTGTGGTTAACCGGAGCCTGAGGCGGAACTTGTATTTTGGTGAATGGCCAGGTCTGACAGATCCAGGATGCCTCTTTTAACCTCCGTCGTCCCTTTTTATTGATGGTTGAAAAAGAACTTCACTTACATATGCTTGCTTGGCTGAGTAGAACAAAGCTGTCCTTAAGACTAGTTTTTCAGAATTCAAAAGCACTGTGCCCGAACACTCTTCTACTGTGCTTCTTCCCAGTGTAAAGTGTGACATTAAGCGTTTGGGGTGGATGAAGTTCCTGTAGATGTCTTATCCTTGACTGCTTCCTGTTGCTTGCAGCCCTTCAATGATTAAAAGCAAAGCAAAACAAAATAAAAACCCATAGTGATATTGCCACAAGTGCAGGCCCAAGGGAGAGCAGTCCCTGAGGTTTCTTGTCATATTTCTCACATAGGCTGGGGATGTGGCACACTTGCCTAGGGTGCCTGAGGCTCTGGATTTGGTCATTTCCCAGATTGAGAATGTAGAAGGTGATTGTAGGCTGGCTTTTAGCTATCTACCGTATTTTAATACAGATGCAAAGCGGTCTAAGAATCCTAACTTTACCCTCTCATTTATTTTTCTTCTTTTTACTGATTGCCCCCTCCCCCAAGGACTTACATTTTCATGAATTCACCAAAATTTTATTTTGCACCCACCATTGACAGAACATTGGGGAAAAATTTTAAGTTTTTCTTAGATTGCCTGCCAACAAATAGTTCTAGGATGTCTTTTAATAGTGAATGTAAGCTTTGAAATACAAAATACATTGTTTATTGTCTGAACTTCCCCTATAATTTTGCCATTAAATATATATTTTTGTTTATCTTGTAGAGGTATTTTATTTAACATATGTAAGTAGGAGAAGTGGAGAACACCACTTAATTTCAGCAGGATGTGAGGACACATCTTCTAGTTTCTATTTTTTCATGGCAAAATCACTTGCCCCATAGCCTTTCCAGAATAAAAACAGATCACTTTGTGAAAAGTGGAAGGCAGGGAACTTCCTGTCATTCTAAAGCAGAGTGTAAAGCCTTGGAATAGCATCAACACACCATTTCCAACCTTCCTGATACAGGCTACAAAAGGTGACGGCAGGAAGAGGTCCCTGGGGAATGATGGGCCCACTAAGAAGAAAGTAAAGAAAGTTCCAGAGAAGGAAGAAGAAAATACCTCAGTGACATGTGGCAACCCTGGTAAGTGCTAGGGAACGGGTCTTTTCAGTTGTAGGGGTTCCCCAGAGGGCAGAGGCAGCTGCTGGAGCTTTGAGCCTTGTTTTCCTTTATAGAGAAGGATCTGTTGTGTGCCTGAACTGTTGTCTGGGTTAGGGTTAGGGCCGCAGTGGAACTCAGTTCTCTAATTTGGCTATAGTTCTTTCAACTTCCTCTTTTGTTCATTTTTGTTGTATTTTTTTAAGTATGTGTTTGTGTGTGGGGGGGAGTGTGTGAATAAGTGTAGATGCCTGTAGAGGCATAAGATGTGTAATCCTGGAGTACCTGATGTGGTTGTTGGGAACTGAACTCAGGTTCTCTGATGAAAGAGCAGTGTGCTTAACCACTGGGCCATTTCTCCAGCCCCTTTAGCTATATTTTAAATCTTGGTTATAAAGATGAAACACTTGTTAATGATGTATTTATTTTTGTGCATGTGTATATGGAGAGGACCGTTTCCAGGAGTCATTTCTCTCCTTCCGTTGTGTGAGTGCCATCACTGCACTCGGGTTGTAAGGCTTCCTGGCAAGCGCCCTCTCCCAGGGAGCCACCCTACAGTCCCCAGATTAAATCTTCTTGTCATCTGTCTCTAGAACACTTTTATGTTTTACTTCTTAACCCCTGTCCTGGTCTGCAGAACATCTCCATTTCCCATACATCCAGCCCCTGCCATGATCTTGTCTTCTGCATCTATTATTTTTTATTTATTATTATTATATCCTGGCAGGATTCCATTGGTTAGATCTACCTCATTCTAAGACTCTTCATATATAAATTCCTCTTTCTATACCTGGGCTTCAAACCAGAAGGAAAGTCTTGTTTTTTTTTTCTTCTTTTTTATTGAAGGTCTTCAGTTTGTTTTATTCTTTATGTACTAAAGCCAAGCATGATCTGTTTCACTGGGTAGACAGTCATGAATAATCCATTCAGGGTAGTTTAGTCCAACTTAATGAAGCCTATGTCCTTCGCGTACTGACGGAAGCACTGACGGCACATGTTCAGCCCGTATTTCCGGATCAGATCGTGGCGGTTAGAGCAGACGCGGCAAGAGCAAGAGCCCTGGCCGAACTTGCGTGGATGACTCCAGTAGAGCTTCTGGTGACCATCTTGTCTTCAGACAGCCAATGAGCAAAAACGCTTCTTTTTCTTTTTATAGAATAAAGTCTCATTTTTTATTCATGTATCTCCTTGTTCAAACTCCCTTCCCCCTCCCGACCCTTCCTGGTTAATCTCTCTTCTCCACATCACCCCAGCTTCTCCCTAGAAAGGGCAAGAGTTCTCTAGTTGGATTAGTTCAGCACCACTCCAGGCAAGTCCGATTTCCTCACCCCAACATCAAGACTGGGTCAGGTATTCCTCTGGAGGGAGTGGGCTCTCAGGTGCCAGTCCAAGGTATTTCAAATCCCAGGCTGTTCTGTGGTTGTAGTTTGCAGCTTGGATGCTCTTTGCTTTTTGTTTAAAGTCCACTAATGAGTGAGTACATCCCCTGCTTATCTTTCTGAGTTTGGGATACCTTGCTCAGGAAGATATTCTCCAAATCCCTCCATTTGCCTGCGAATTTTACGATATCATTTTTTCTTACTGCTGAGTAGTACTCCATTGTGTAAATGTACCACAGTTTGTTAATCCATTCTTCAGTTGAGGGACATCTAGGTTGTTTCCAGGCTCTTGTTATTATGAATAATGCTATGAACATAGTTGAGCTAATGCCTTTGGGGTGCGAATGTGCGTCTTTAGGATATATGCCCAGTAGTGGTATTGCTGGGTCCTTGGGGAGATTGATTCCCAGTTTTCAGAGAAATTGCCACACTTCCAGAGTGCCTGAACAAGCTTACACTCCCACCAACAATGGAGGAGTGTTCTCCTTGCTCTACAACCTCTCTACCATAGGCAGTCATCTGTGTTTTTAATCTTAGCCAATCTGACAGATGTCAGGTGGTGTCTCAAAGATGTTTTGATTTGCATTTCTCTGATGGCTACAGATGTTGAGCATTTTTTCAAGTGCCTTTCAGCCATTTGTAATTCTTCTGCTGAGAATTCCCTTTTTAGTTCTGAACCTCATTTTTTAATTGGGTTATTTAGGGCTTTGGGCTCTAGTTTCTTGAGTTCTCTATATATTTTAGAGAACAGTCCTCTGTCACTTGTAGGGTTGATGAAAAAATTTTCCCATTCTGTAGGCTGTTGTTTTGTTTTATTGACTGTGTCCTTGGCTTTACAGAAGCTTCTTAGTTTCAGGAGGTCCCACTTATTGATTGTTGTTCTTAGTGTCTGTGCCACTGGTGTTATATTTAGGAAGTGGTCCTGAGCCCATGCATTGGAGGGTATTTTTCACTTTCTTTCTATCAAGTTCAGTGTGGCTGGGTTTATGTTGACGCCTTTGATCCACTTGGATTTGAGTTTTGTGCAGGGTGATAGGTTTGGATCTATTTGCATTTTTCTACATACTACCATCCAGTTATGCCAACACCATTTGTTAAAGATACTATCTTTTTTCCATTGAATATTTTGGGCCTCTTTGTCAAAAATCAGGTGTTCATAGGTGTGTGGGTTAATGTTGGGGTGTTCAATTTGATTTCATTGATCCACAAGTCTGTTTTATGCCAGTAGCAGGCTGTTTTTATTACTGTGGCTCTATAGTATAACCCTGGAGGCAGGGCCTGGCCGTGGGAGGTCCCTCCTGCTATGTGTCTCTAGGGATCATTGGGGAAAGTCCCTCCCAGCTTTAGTCTAGGGCCTTACTGCTCTGTGAGCAGGAGATCAAAATTGTGGTAATGTCCCTGGCCCTGGAAAGGAATTTCCCTGGGTGGCCCAGGAGCTGGAATCTGCTCACCTCTGAGTCAGCTGTGGACATGGGTCCAAGGTTGGAAGGCATCTGTCTCTTCTCAGAGCAAGATTTCAACTTCTATCCTCTGTGTTGACTCCTGGAATCTCCACTGCGTCTGTCTGGTGGCTCTTTCTCCAGAAGGAAAGTGTTGACACTCACAGAAAACCTTTATGTACGTCTCAGAAAATAAAGTAAAATGTGCACTGGAAAAGATATCCCAAAGCACATTTTTAGAATAAGAGAAACCTTACTAAGCCCAGGAAATTATAATTGGAAAAGCCCGAAATTTAGAAGAAAAAGTGAGTTTTTCTTTTAAATTTCTTAGTTATGCTAGGACCATTGTTCTGTTAGAGTTTGTCTAGCATCGGGATACCTGGGTTTTCATAGACTGTGTGTGATGGCTCAAACCTGTAATCCCAGCATTCACGAGGTATAGGTAGGATTGGGAGTTCAGAATCATCCTCAGCAACGTGGTGAGTTCAAATATAGCCTGAGCTACCTCAGGCCTTGCCTTGATTCAAAACCACAAAACAATCCAACAGACAGATATCTTAGTCATTGTCAGTATATTCAAATCAAATATTTACTGTTGGAGGTGGTTGGGTTAATTATAGACTACTGGGGTTCTTTCTTTTTTGCATTACCCTTTCCCCATCCCCCCCAGGTTAAAATTTTCTGTTTCTTTCTTACTCATTTTCTCATCCTTTTAGGCCTTAGCCTAGTTTTTAAGTCAATGGATTAGTTTTGTCCTGGTTAGAATTCATTCAAAACTTCTTAGATTGGTGAGTTTGTTGTTCTCGTAAAATTTAGAGAACACCTTTGTCTATGTCTCAAATGCTCTCGGGGCTCCTCCACCTCCTTCTGTGAGAGGACTTGCTGTAGACAGTCTTCAAGTTGGCTTGTGTTTGATTTCAGTCTTCTCCTTGTGGGTTATTTTGGATAGGTTCTCTGCCTTCTCTGGCTCTATTTTCTACTAAAATGATTCTTGTTCATAGTGTCTACATAGCGATAAGTCTCAGGGAAATGTTCAACTTTGTGTGTTACACAGGCTCATTCTAGAATTTCCATTCTGTTATTGTTGGTGGTATTTAAACCTCACATATACCTATGTGAATTATATCTTACTAAATTGTTAATAGAAAGATTATTTAGCCTTTGTTCATACACTTGAAAGATTCAAACACAGAATTTCCCAGCTGTGAGATTCATGTAAGACATGATAACCTGTACAGCCCAAAAGCTGTTATGTAAGTCTGAGAAGTTTTAAACTTTTACAGGTGAGCCAAACCCAACTCTTGTCCTCTGTATTTTTGCTTTAACAAGGAAGATAAAGAGAGCAAACCCCAGTTCTCTTGCATTTAGCAGTAGCTGCCTAATAGTATTACCCTCAGGGATGAAATATGTGTCCTTGCATATTACAGAATCCCAGTAAGTGACAGACCCCTTCTTGTTCCAATTGCTTCCTTATAAATAACAGATAATGAGCAACTGCTTACAGTCATTGCTCATAATGGTGATAGGTGCTGGGGAGAGTCCCGGTCTTGTTGCAGGATCACAGAGGAAAAAAGGAGACTCTTAAGATGGAGAATAAACACAGGGTTTCATGGAGAAGATAGCATGGGGTGGGGCTTGAAGAATGAGTGCAGTTTTGATGTGGCATGGGAAAGCTAGGGAGGCAAGAAAGCCCCTGTATCTGAGCTGGGTGAGTCCCCTGAGCTGGTAAAATTGCCCAGCCAAGTGTCTCCTCACTGATGTCTGGAGAGGAAGGTTCTGGGTGCCTGGGTTTTGGTGAGGTCAAGGTCTCAGCATCCAGCCTGCTTTGGATCCTGTCATTACCTAATGACATTATCCTAACCCTAACCCCTGTCCTGTCTGTCATTACACCCCAGAGAAGTAGGAGAAAAGCCCTGCAATAGTTTGGTTTTTAAAATTAAAATTGCATCATTTATTTACTTAATTTTAAAAAATCTATTGTGTGTGTGTCTGGGTATGATGTGCAAATGTGTAGAGGTCAGAAAACAACTTGAAGGAGCCGATCCTCTCCTACCTTCTTGTTTCTGGGGATTGACCTTAGGTTCTCAGGCTTGGCAAGCATGTTCCTGCTGAGCCATCTTGCCAGCCTCCTTCACTATAGTTCTCAATGGATTTCACTAGTGAAAGAAAGCATAGCTATGTGTCAGTGTGTCAGTTTTGCCTTGAACACTAGTCTTCTTTATCACATTACAGTTAGGGTCATTGCTCCAGTAGGAATATCTTTCTTAAGAATCCCATGCAGATTATGAATTGATGTAATGAAGTCAAAATGCTAATAGTATGTTTTTCTTTCTTATTTCCCAAGAGCCAAAGAAATGTCTGAGGCCCAGGAATATTTTAAAGTCTCTGGAAAAGTTGAAAGAATTCTGCTGTGATTCTGCCCTCCCTCAAAACAGAGTCCACACAGATCCTCATCGGGAGAGATTTGCAGTTCTGCCGAAATGTACTGATTTTGAAGACATCACTCTACAACGTGCAAAGAATGCAGTTTCTTCAGAGGATTCCAAGTCTCAGGCTAATCAGAAAGTATGTAACGTTTGTAAAAATGGACAATCATTCACTCCTGTTCCTAAGTACTTTGACGTTGTTTGGTGTCCTTAGAGAAATAAATGGTTTCCATAGGTGGCCAGTCGTATGCATCAGCTGAGCGAGTATTTGTTTCTTAGTTGTTTTTCTTTTCAATATTTAGAGTTTTACTATTTATTTGGGAGGGATTAATTGATTTGTAGTAAAACAAGAGAGAACACCTTCAGGCAGTCCTGCTCTGCTGTGTAGGCTCGGGGTATTGACTTGGGGTGCTTTTCATTGATAATTTTCATAATTAGCATGGGAAATCCCAGTGGGCAGCATATAGGTGTGAGATTTTTCAATTGAAACTTGACAGGTACAGAGTCAATTCAAAGGTAAAAAAAATGAGTACTAGTTTTCTGGAAGTCTATCTTATTTCATAAATGAATAAGGAAATAATTTTTTCCTAAAAATGTATTTTTGTGAATGTAAATTAACTTTTATATTACATAGCATTCTTGGATTTATATAAAACAATAGAATCAAAAGGGAAAATCATAAAAATTAAAAATAATTGCATTCTCAGACGTGTTCCAATAAACTACATTTTTCTTGCCATCAGTCTCCACCCTTCCTCTTTGGAGGCATTTGTGTAGACTAGTAATGTTCTTGTTGCTGAGATAAACTGTCTGTCCAAAGCTGCTGAAGGAAACCAGGTCTATTTTAGCTCAGGGTTGAAGGGTCTGATCCATCAGCAGGGAAGGCATATAGCAGGGCACATTGCATCTGGAATCATCTGGAGTCAGAATGCAGAGTGCACACTAATGCTCAGCTCAGTTCCTTCTTTTATTTAGCACATAGGATGGTGCTGTCCACATTGAAGGCTGGCTTTCCCCAGTTAAAGGGTGAGGAGAACCCCCCTCATAGACACACCCAGAGGTGTGTTATCAAGGTGTTTCTAAACTCTGGTCGCCAAGACCACAAGCATCACAGCTTTACTATTGAGATGAATTGAGTCTCTTTGGAATGTTACCATCTTTCCCTGGTGTAGGTATTAGCATATTTTCTGAAAGTGCCCTAGATATACAACCTCTGCTTTCTCCTGCCCAGTGGTCCCAGGAATAAATAATAAGATAGTAATCGCTTATGATATAAAAAATTTGAAAAGCATATAAAACATTAAACTATTTAATTATACTTATTTACCAGTAAATAAGTATACCTATTCAAATATATTTGTATAGCTTATTTTGGCTTTTTACCTTATTTAATTTTTAAGTTTCCTATACAAATAATTGTTTCTTTCTTCATCATGATCACGTCATTCTATTTCATTCTCATCTGTGCCCCCCCCACTGCTCTTTCCTGTGTTTTATTTTGAAAAATGTTTAAACCAGTAAGTTAGCTTGGCCTCAGTCTGTCTTTAGAGACCTTCCGTGAGGAGCCGAGAACTGTTATCTTTTTGTGGAACTCGCCCTTGCTCTGAGACCTCAGCGATTCAGGTGGTGCTTTCTAAACTACTTAAATCTCTTGGTTTCCAGGACAGTCAATTTGGACCATGCCCTGAAAATTTCCAGAAGGCTTCAGGTTGCAAATCTTTGAACAAACGATCTAAAAGTGTCTATACGCCATTGGAATTGCAGTACATAGATGTGAAAGAGCAGCATAAAGATGCTGTTCTGTGTGTGGAGTGTGGGTACAAGTACAGATTCTTTGGGGAAGATGCAGAGGTAAGTCCTGACTGCCCCTTCCTTCCTCCTTTTTTCTTCTTCCTTCTCCTCCTCTTCTCCTTTTTCTTTTCTTCCTTTTCTTTCTCTCAGGGTCGTGCTGCCCAGCCTGGCTTTGAATTCTTGACCCTTCCGCTTCAGCCCCTCCCCATACCCATAGCTGTTCACCACCAGTTCTGCTTGTCAGCTATGCTTTCAAATTCTAACTGATGTTTTTCTTATCTAACCATTGACTCTTAATATATTTTATTTCCTGTCCTAAAAATGTTCTAAAGCCAGGTGTTGTCGTTGAATACTTTTAACCCCGGCCCCTAAGAGGCAGAGGCAGAGGCAGCCATCTCTGAGTTTGAGGCCAGTCTATTACATGAAGCTAGTTCCAGGACAACCAGTGCTACATAGTGAGACCCTGGCTTGAAAAAAAAAGTTTTAAAAATATTTTATTTATTTAATCTGTGTGTGTATGTGTGCATGGGGATTTAGAGATACAGATATTGACTCTGAACTCATCCTATTGGAGGTGTCAAAAGTAGATGACACCATAGGTTCTTTTTGTACAGGGAACATGCTTTAAAAATTTTACTGATGATGTATTTAGAGAAATAACGGATCCTAAATACATGTATGCAGTTTGGTGAACTTTTAACAAAGTGAACAAACCTTAGACAGGGAATCCTGAATAGACTTTTATTAACATTGTCTCTGTCTTCACTTTTTAGATTGCTGCCCGGGAACTCAATATTTATTGCCACTTAGACCACAACTTTATGACAGCAAGCATACCCACCCACAGACTGTTCGTGCATGTCCGCCGACTGGTGGCCAAAGGGTACAAGGTCAGCTTTGGTTTTGATTTGTGGAAAAGGCAAAAGCATGTCCATAAGGTGGTAGGTAGAAAGGCTCTCACTGGCTTTAGGATTTAGGAGTATAAGAAAGTTCAGTGTGTTAGCATTATTAGCATTGGATCTTGCTTTTCATTCTGTTTTGTTTCCTGAGCCAGGGTCTAAACTGTACAGCCCAGGACAGACTTCACATAAGACCTTAGTCTCCAGCCTGAGCCGTAGAGTGTCCACTGTAGCAGCAGCAGTGCAGTGTTTCCTGCCCTTTATCCACTTGCTGGTTACTTTCTGCTCTGCATCTGCACATCAAGGGTTAATCTGCTTATTTTCAGTGCTTCTGAATTAATTGTTTGACATTTGAAATTACTATATAATTTTTTAAAAACATTGATTCATTGGATTTGGCAGTAAGCATGTCTTATTTTTGTTGAAGGTTGGAGTTGTGAAGCAAACAGAAACTGCAGCCTTAAAGGCCATTGGAGACAACAAAAGTTCTGTGTTCTCCCGGAAGTTGACTGCTCTTTATACGAAGTCAACACTCATCGGAGAAGATATCCTTTTAGGATAGGAATTTTCTTCTTTCTTGTTGTAGGGGCTTTGTTTTAAAATTTCAAATTTAACTAGACAATGTTTTCTTTTTCTTGAGTGAGAATATGATTGATGAGGTATCCAGCTACTACCCATTCTGTCCTGTCAGCCATGGTGGGTGTGTCACTGACAGGGGTGGGCAGTGGCTGGATACAGTGTGTGTCCATTGTCATAGTGAGACCAGAATTCCCCATTCTTTAATAGCAAGAATAAAATGAGCCTCATAAACCATGCCAGGTTAACAGCTCTTTGAAAGAACATTTTCTCCTCAGACCATTTATGGGGCAGCATATGCTGTCTGGGGCTTTGCCAGCCCCTCAGAGTCCTGCTAAATATTTACTAACTTCACCTGGAAAAAACTTCAGAGACAAAATTAATACACAGTTAAGTGTGAGGCCATTTTCAGTGAATGTTAAATTCATAAAAAATTTATTGAAAATGGGTAGTTGGTTGAACTTTCCTCTTGTAGGTTTTAGTGTGCACAGTGGTCTTCCCAGGGCCTTTCATCACTCATAAATTCTTTGTGTTACTTGAATCAAGAATGTTTCAAAAGCACAGTAATAGGATTCCTAGTTTTTTGTTTAGAGATGGAGTCTCACGTGTAGCACAGACTGGCATTGAATTTCTTCTTCAGCCTTTCTAGTACTTGGGATTATACTTACCTGGCCACCATAACTGACAAGTCATCTTAGCCACTAAAATAACATGAAATAGCTATTCATGAGGTTGGAGCAGGGTGCAAATAAAAATATTTAGATAGTGGGTCAACTTTCTCTTCAATTTTTTTCTTTTATTGAAAATAGATTTTTTTCATACAATATGATTACAGTTTCCTTTCCCTCAGTCCTTCCAGTGGAATCCACACCTTTCTGTTTTTGTCAGAAAGCAAACAGGCATGCAAGGAATAATAACAAAATAAAATACAAATGATAAAGAAAAAACAAAAAAAATGAACTAGAAAAGACAGACAAGAAAAACACCCAAAGAGGAAGCACAAAAAATGAATGAACTATGCACCATCCGTATACACAGGAATCCTACAAAACCCCAAACCAGAAGCTAAGATATGTACTCAAAGTACCTGTAAGATTAAAAAATAAGTAGAAAGCCCTGACTTAACATTATGAGACAAAGAACTTCCAAGGGTAGGATTGACTTTATTCTTTGTTGGTCATGTGCTGCTGGATATGCAATCTACCCTTTGGAATGGTTCTCTCCCCAGAGACTGACTTGGGAAAAACTAGATTTTCCTTTTCTGGTAGCTATCATTTGGAGATAGCATCTGGATTAGGGATGGATGTGTACGTCCACTGCTCCTTTCAGCTCTAGGACAATATTTTTTTTTTGTATGTGGGTGTTTTGTCTGTATGTATATCTATGCACCATATTTGTGCCTAGTGCCCAAGGAAGCCTTTAGATAGCATTAGTTTCCTTGGGACAGAGCTTACTGGCGGTTGTGGGACATCATGTGGGTGGTGGAAATTGAACATGGGTCCTCTAGAAATGCATCTATAATGCTCTTAGCACTGAGCCATCTCTCTAGCCCTAGGTTAGGTCTCTTAATAGTAAAAGAGTGTAAGAATAAGAAAGTTTGAATGATACCATGTGAAAGTATTTCAGTTATAGTTTTTGGCTTAAAGATTTATTTGTTTCATGTGTATGTGTTTTTTTTTTAATATTTATTTATTATGTATACAGTATACAGAAGATGGCACGAGATCTCACTATAGATGGTTGTGAGCCACCATGTGGTTGCTGGGAATTGAACTCAGGACCTCTGGAAGAACAGCCAGTGCTCTTAACCTCTGAGCCATCTCTCCAGCCCCCTATGTGTATGTGTTTTGCCTGCATATTTGTCTGTTTACCTCGTGTGTGTCTAGTGCCAGTGTAAGCTATAAGGGGGCAGAAGTGGAGCCATCTTGTAGGTGCTTGGAATTAATTCTGGATCGCCTGGAGGTTCTTAACCACTGAGCCATCTTTCTAGCACCTCTACTATAATTTTTTAGAAAGTGATTTCAACCTGCTTAGTTAGCTTCTACGCACACCCTTGAGATACATTGTTTAAGTAGGAGGCTAGTAATGAATGGTCTCCATTGAGATGGACTTCACACCATCAGGAGCCCTTTTGTTCTAAGCTTATCAAGCTGTAGCAATGCAGTATTTTGATTTTTTTCTTTTTTCCTGAGCTTGAGTCTCTTATTTGACGGTTTTTCCTAAAGTAGTCCCCTTATCTGCTTTGCTTCAGTTACCAGTAATAAGGCTTTTACCTTCTGATAACCAAGTTGAATGTTCCCAGGATGACTTTGTTCAGGATCAGCTTTTATCCTTGAGAATTTTGATTAATGGGATTCATTTTGTACATGTGTGTGCATATACTCCTATATGTAATTACATGTTTCTGATGTATTAAAATGCCTTAAAATTCTCTAGGAGTAAAATACTTCTAGAATTTTAGGCATGTTAGAGACAGGAATTCATTTATAATATTTTAGCGTGTTTGTTTTGCTTTGTAGAATTCATTACACGATTGCTAAGGAGCTAAGTCTCAGCAATATCTTAGCAAAGTGGTTTCATGTTTGCACTTCCACAGGGTCAGAGATGCAGTGCTAGGCCCTTTGGAGGTGAGAAGATAATACTTGCCTGTCTCTGTCCCTCCTATAGTTCAGGGAAGAGAAGACATTCAGCTATGATCATAATTGGAAGAATGCTGCAGGAGAAAAATACACCTTTATCCGTTTGTAGGAATTAAGCTTGTGATTTTCTTTAAATCATTATTACATGTGAATCCTTTAATCAGGCTGGATGATTCTATAAATATTGATGAGGTAATGACAGATACTTCTACCAGCTATCTTCTGTGTATCTATGAAGAGAAGGAAAATGTTAAAGAGAAAAAGAAGGGGAACATTTCCATTGGTATTGTGGTAAGTCCTTTGAAGGTGAGGTGTGAACCGATGTTCATGGTACCTTGTGTGAGTAGTGGTGAATGGTGTCTATGCATGTGGACAGGGCACTGATAGCACAATAAAATACTACATGGCTAGCGGTTTACTGTTTGGTGTGTAATCTAACAGGAGTGACTATGGAACTACTTGATTAGATTGGAAGGAAGGGAGAGTTAAAGGGAAATGGTAAGTGCAAGATAGTGTTATGTGTAGCACAGCACAGCACAGCATAGCGTAGCATAGCACAGCACAGCACAGCACAGCACAGCACAGCACAGCACAGCACAGCATAGCATAGTAAAGCATAGCATAGCATAGCATAGCATAGCATAGCATAGCATAGCACAGCACAGCACAGCACAGCACAGCACAGCACAGC
>PVIH01012245.1:0-64501 GCA_004025045.1 Sigmodon hispidus
TGAATAGATAAGGGGAGAGAGGACATCCTTGTCTAGTTCCTGACTTTAGTGGGATTTCTTTGAGTTTTTCTCCATTAAGTTTGATACTGGCTGTCGGCTTCTTGTAAATCGCCTTAATTATATTTAGGTATTCTCCCTTTATTCCTGATCTCTCCAGGGCTTTAATCATAAAGGAGTGTTGGATTTTGTCAAAGGCTTTGATTTGGCCAGGAGTGAAGACTGATCCAAGCATTATTGGGTCAGTGGGACCATAGGACTGTCTGCTCCCTGCCAAGGGAGGGGATGGGGAGTTGCAGAGAAGAAAAATGATCAGATGTGGTGGGAGGGGGAAGGGACCTTGAATAAGGATATACAGGGATGGAAAAAAAATTCAGAGGGAAAGCTGAACACAAAGAAAATACATGTGTAGCAATCTTATTTGTATTTCCACCCTTGATAAGTCATGCTTATGATTCTTATCCTTTGTATAGTTATTGTTAACTCTTCCGCATTTTAAATTCTTTTTACTGTTTTTTTTTGATAAATACAAAATAAAGAAGGAAAAAAAATTATCTAATCAAAAAAAAAAAGATTTGAGCAGCAATGAGAGAGATCATAGATTTTGAAATAGAATGTACTTGGCTTCAGCTGTTTGCTTTTGATCTTGACCCTATTACTTGATTTCATGTGCCCCAGTTTCCTCCTGTGTACAGTGGCTGGAATCATAGTAATTACTTTATATTTGTATCATAGGAAGCTCTCCTGAAGAGTATAACCTGTATTCTGTGCCACATCCAGTTATAGACTTAGGAGATCAATTTTTACTTGTTAAATGAAGTGGCAAAAAATGGTACAGCCATTAGACAGAATTTTTAAAAATTCTGATTCTTAGCATGTATCTAGAACTTGGAATTTAGTTTGTCTTCAAGTTTGGTATCTAACCTAGATAAAAATTTAATGGAAAGATTGGGTTAAGGAATAAATGTAAATGATGGGTGATACTGGTTTTACTGTCGTGTTTTCTGCCCCAGTGGAAGTTTCTACCTTTGTAAAAGTGGATACACCTTCTACTCTAGGTAGCAATGGTTCAATTCACTGACGACCCCAGAACAGAATTCAAACTTGATGCTTACAAAACCAAGGAGACACTTCTTGATGCAATCAGACGCATTTCCTATAAAGGAGGAAACACTAAAACAGGTGAGACTCAAACAGACAAACATGGACAAAGCAATGTCAGTGAAAACTGGCTGTAATATTTAGATGCTTAGAATGACTTTTGTTCTGAGGCTTGTTTGTTTTGGTGCTGTGTATGAAATCCAGGGCCTTACACAGGCCTCACAGGTACTTTCCCCTTGTCTGGCAGCTTCAGCTCTCAAGACACAATTTTTTCACTGACGTAACTGTGGTGGGAATGTTTTTTGTGTGTTATTTTTAATGGTTGTAGGAAAAAATATTGGCATAGGGTGAGGCTATTTAACATCTTTTGTGGAAGGACTTTTTATTGGTACCTTTTTATTGGGTGTGCATTATTGAGAGTAGGTATAGTGAAAGTAAACTTTTTTATCTTGTTTTTGTAGAGGTATGGTAAAAAAAAAACCAGTCTTTTAGATCAATAACTATAATAGGCCATCTTTTAGGTAGCAAAGAAGGTAAAGGTATATCAGACTGTAAGGTGTCTATGAGTTGAAAGATTAATAAAAATAAGTTAATTTTAAAAAAAAAGAGCTAGCTAATAATAGACATAAGACATAGGCCAAACAATTTAAAAAAATATAAGCATGTGATTCATTTCTTTAGGAGACAAAAGCCGCCATAAACCAAGTTCCAACCTCAGCCGCACACGCCACGTCACAAACCTCCCAGACCCAAAACGGGCCAAAAAAACATACTACAACACGTAACATCCCTGTCCCACCCTTTTCTGTCTGGGAAGGCATGTGGAGAAGTGAAATGGAATTGTTGATTCTTTGTTTCAGGAAAAGCTATCAAGCACGTTCGTGATACCCTGTTCACTGTAGAGTCAGGTACCAGGAGAGGCATTCCAAAGGTTATTGTGGTTATAACTGATGGAAGATCACAAGATGATGTCAACAAAATCTCCAGGGAGATGCAGGCCGAAGGTAAGGTTCCCCTATATGCATCACCATGGTTACTGAGAGCTAACAATATTGGCACCAAGCACACATTACTATCAGCTAATTAAATATCCCCCAGTGAATAATATGGGTTTAAAAATTGCATACATTTATAATTCTGTTATTAGATGTTTTTTTATTAGAGGCAAGTATATAATTTGTTACAGCAAATTTCCCTGTCTAAGGAACTCCAGCAATAATTTACAATACTATTGGGAAAACCACTCTAAATGGTCAGGGAGAGGAAGAGGCTCATTATAGAAACTCCTCTGTCTTCTATCTGTATAATAGATTCTGGTAGGATGGCTGTGAAGATTCAGCTATATGAAATATGTATGATGATTTTTGTTCATTGTGAACTTGGCATAATCTAGACTCACCTTAATGGAGAATGTCAAGATTTGATTGGCTCATAGGCACGTCTGTGAGGGGTTTTCTTAGTTGGGTTAATGGAGGTGAGAAGGCCCATGCTGCATGTAGGTAGTACTGTTTCATGGGCTGAACCCTGATATGAAAGAGGAGAGAGTGAGCTGAGCTTTAGCATGCCTGTATTCTTTGCTGTCCATTACTGATAATGATGGATGCGCTGTGCTCAGTTTCCTCATGCTTCTGCTGCTGTACCTTTCCTGCTGTGACGTGAGCCAAAGCAAATCCCTTCCCCCTTAAGTTGCTTTTACAGAATATTTTGTCACAGGAAAGAAACTAAGGTGATGTGCTTAGCAACAGTGTTTAATACTTATGTGCCAGCTTAGGCTGCTAGGCCTGTGCCTCATACCAGAGATGTCAAAATAACTATTAAAAATATGCAACTGTACATATGTTACTCAAATGGGAATCATTTTGGCTTATGCACTAACTGGGGCTTTAGCTTTGTTAAGTTTTCTTTAAAATGGAAAATTTCTTCAGGGAATGATGGAGTAATTCTCACATAATGAAATATGTCCATGAAGAATTCTGATGAATGGTAAGAAATGAATTAGTCTCTCCTACTGGGCTTCCTAAGTGAGCGCATTTTAAACATCTGGGCAGCCAGCATCTTACACTGTTTATATTTTGTGACAAAATAATCAAAAGCCTGCTCTGTGTCGGTCATAGGTTACAACATCTTTGCCATTGGTGTGGCGGATGCTGATTACTCAGAGTTGGTCCGGATTGGCAGCAAACCCAGCTCACGTCACGTCTTCTTTGTGGATGACTTTGATGCCTTTAAGAAAATTGAAGATGAATTGATTACTTTTGTCTGTGAAACTGCATCAGCAAGTTAGTTCTTTAGGACTTGCATTCCTGAACATTTTTTAAAATCTGAAATATCTAATGTGGGTTCAATGAAGAGTCCCATATAGAAATGAAAAGAACTATTGACTCTCAGAGCTTTTTGTCATGCAGAAGTCCTATGTTTTTGAGCATATGAAGTAAACATATACCTACTCTCCTCCCTTAGAGGTTTAGGTTAATGAAGATCTTTTCAGGTTGATGACAATTTGTACTAAACGCAGGAGTAGTGTGAGACGAGATGGTAGCATCAAATTTGAGGCCAGCTTGGAATACTAAGCATCAGACAAGCTTACATAGCAATACCTTGTCTTAAAACAAAGCAAAAATAAACAAATCCAGGAAATAGTTTTTAAGAATGTCTTCATCAAAACATCTCTCAACTTGTGCTTTCAAGTAACAGCCCTTGACTTAGTGGATCCAAGAGAGTGATTGGAGGCTGTGCCTCTTTAGTTCTAAATGAGACATTAGGCAACACAGCCATATTATTGTAGAATTATCCCACAGTTCAGGTTGGATACAGAAGGTTGGATTATTTTCCTGTGCCCACACAATGAAACCATGTATTTGCAAGGCACATGAGCTAGGCTTTTATACTGCTTGTCTTGTTTTTCAGCCTGCCCAATGGTGCACAAGGATGGAGTTGATCTTGCAGGTATGCATTGTCACATTTTATTCCTGATTTTTTAAAATATTTTTTCATGTAGTATATTTTGATTGTGGTTTCCCATCCCCTAGCTTCTCGAGATCCTCCTTTCTTCTGTCAAATCTAAAATCCACATGATTTATGTCTCTTGTTAGAAAACAAATAGGCATCTAAAGAATGGTAATAAAATAAAATTAGATATGACAAAACCAAACAAATAAGGATGAATAGGACAAAACCAGCAAATAAACAAACACGTGAAAAAGAGCCAAGGAAGCATATGGATGCAGAGACGCACACATTTGCACACACAGAAATCCCGTAAAAACAGAAGCCTTTGTATATATGCAAGGACCTGTAAGATGTTTACAAAAAGCTGACAAGGCATTATAGGATGAAGAGTCTCCAGTGGTGCCACTGAGTCAGTTTTGTGTTAGCATCTACTGTTGAGCATGGAGCTGGCTTTAGATGTGTCCCCAGTGACACTCACTTTGGTAGCTTCTACTGTATTAAGTTTCCATATGACAATTCCAATGACCCTTACTTTTAGCCATCCTGCTGCCATATTCACTCTCTTGCCCCCTTCTTCCCTCTCTGTTCTCATTCGATCCTTCTATTTCTGTCCTCTTCCTCATCCACCCACCCATCCTATTTTCCTTTTTTAGGGAGATCCATTTCTTCCCATAGTCCCTTGTTCTATACCTAACCTCTTAAAAATTATAGTGTGTTTATTGAACACTTAAGGAGATCAAAGGGATGCAAATAGGAAGAGAAGAAGTCAAAATATTCTTATTTGTATATGATATTATTGAACACATAAGTGACCCTAAAAATACTACTAGAAAACTCTGCAGCTGATAAACACTTCTATCGAAGAAGTTGGATACAAAATTAACTCAAAAATTTAGTAGCTTTCCTATAGACAAATGACAACTATACTAAGAAATTAGGAGAATATTACAATAGTCTATAAAAATATCATGGGAGTTACTCTGATTGAGCATGTAAAGACTTGTATGATAAAAATTTGGAGACATTGCAAAATGAAACTGAAGAAGATATCAGAAGATAAAGTAATCTCCCATGCATATGGAACAGTAGGATTAATGTTGTAAAACTAGCCATCCTACCAAAAGCAATCTATAGATTCAATACAATCTCTATCATTATCACCACATTTTAAACAAATATTAATACTTGTTTGGGGTCTAGCTTGTGTGTGTTAAATATTTAGTAGAAAATGGAAAATAATTTAAGTTTCTGTTTGTTCTTATATCCTCTATCACCACCTTAGGATTTAAGATGATGGAAATGTTTGGCTTGGTTGAAAAGGATTTTTCTGCAGTAGAAGGAGTTTCTATGGAACCTGGCACTTTCAATTTATTCCCGTGCTACCAGATCCACAAAGATGCTCTGGTTTCCCAGCCAACCAAGTATGTTTTCTTTGCAAGATGCTTAGGTTAATCATATGTTTATTATATCACAATATAAAATGTCATTTGTAATTTTTGGTAATAGTTTGTGGTAAGATTTTCTATAATGTTTAGAGCCAATTATATTTATGTTTCTTTATTTAAAAACAGCTCTGGGGCTGGAAATATAGCTTAGCCAGAAGTTAAGAGCTCTAACTACTCTTCTAGAGGACCTGGGTTCAATTCTAGCACCCACTTGACAGATCACAACCATCTGTAACTCTATTTCCAGGGGATCTGGGGACCTCTTCTGCACCCTCTGGGTAATAAGTATGCAAGGGTTGCACAAATCTACATGTGAGCAAAACATTCATATTCACAACATAAAATTTTTGAAAAATTACCATAAAACATCAGTCCTATTCTATAATTCTGGATAAAGTTTAGCACAGTTTCATCTGTGAAAACATGTAAAAATGGTGGGTGCATACAAAGTAATATAGTGGACCATGTGTTTTCCAAATCCCAATTCATGCTAAGTCTCAGATCTATAAATAACCATGAAACATTCAGAGAAACAAATGACTTGAGGTGAAATCCACAGACGGGGCAGGGAGATTTTTTTTATGCAAGTCTGATGAGCTGAGATCAAATACCTGCAACCCATGTGAAAAAATGGATGCAGTAGTGTATGTCTGTAATCCATGCACTCCCCAACTGAGCAGGGAAGAGGAAACACAGGGACCCTCCCCAAAGCTGGAGAGCCGAACAGCTTAAAATCGTGATCTAATGGAGATTCATGGCAATCTCCGTTTGGTTTTCAAAACTTCGATAGTGAAAATATATTACTTTATGGTTGCAGGGTGACTTTAAAAAGAAATACAAAAAGGCATTATTTTTATTTCATCAACAGGTATCTGCATCCAGAAGGACTGCCTTCTGACTATACAATGAGTTTCCTGTTCCGGATTCTTCCTGATACTCCACAGGAGCCATTTGCTCTTTGGGAGATTTTAAATAAAAATTCTGACCCATTGGTTGGGATCATTTTAGACAGTAAGTATATCTATGTGTGCAGCATTTGTTATATACATGATAATGCATATGGGATGCCATGTTGCTACTTCATATTGCAGCATAACTTATGCACCATATAAACAATAAGCAATGATTTATAAAATCATTGATTCATTCACTTATTAAACTATTCTTTCAAGAAAATGATCATTGAGTTCTTCCTTTGTGCCAGCATTAGACTCGGATGGATGGTAAGCAAGACAAACAGTTTGTACATGAGACAAATTGTGCAGGCAGAGCAAAATTAGGGGCACAGGGTTTGGAGAAGTGAGCTCAGAAGTACATTTATTGGACATGGATATGATAAATACTTATGGCTATATGCTTAGTTTTTCTTTCCTAATCTTATTGGTAATGTCCTCCCCCGATATCTTCTTGTACTCTAAGCTTTGATGGCCTCTCGCAAGAGATGATGTGGATAAGAGTTTAGGCAAAGAGGCATAAGAGAAGGGGACATGTAGGTTCCTGGTCTTCCCATCATCAGATGTCATTAAGTCAAGTACTTTAGCCACCTGAAAGCCTGTCACAACCTGAGGAGTGTTCTTAGCCCCATCATTCTGGTTTAGACATGTTTTCAAAATGATGGGTCCACTATTTTCTGCCAAGCTGAATTTTAGCCAAAGTCATTCATCAATTTATTTCTAAAATATTTGGCTTTTCTTTATTGACTAGATGGTGGGAAAACTCTAACTTATTTCAACTATGACTATACTGGAGATTTTCAAACTGTTACTTTTGAAGGACCTGACATCAGGAAAATGTTCTACGGAAGCTTTCATAAGGTTAGTGAGGATCTTTGTATAATGCACTTAGTAATTCCATATGTGTGTAATTGTTTTTGTTTGTTTGTTTTTGTTTTGTTTATTTGTTTTGTTCTGTTTTTGAGACACGGTCTCTCTACATAGCCCTGGCTATACCAGAACTCAAATACTCAGAACCTACCAGTCTATAAATTCCAATTCTCACAGATCAACTGAATAAATATCTTCAGTCTTTATTGATTATGTTTTGGGTCTAGCTTTTACGTTTTGAATATAAAATATGGTCCCAAAATCTTTTTTAAAATGCCAGCAATTATATAAATAGAATAACCATTTGCATGTGTAACTGAAGGAGCAAAATGTTTTTGAAAATGTTTCAATATCCTTTGTAAAGCAAAGTATTATTTTAAATAATGTCATTTGAGAACATTCTCCCCAGAACACACAGAAATCAATTTCTACTCTTATAAATGATAACGTTAAGAAGAAGTAAGCAATGTGGTGGAATTTTCCCAGAAAAGGTCTCTGTTAAAGTAATGGTTAGTTTCTTTTTGGGAGAGAACATTTTTAATGAACTGAGCTGCTCACTGGAATTTCTTTTACTCTGATAGATCTTAAACAAAATATTAAATACAAATAGGTAGGAACCTATGTGCTTTCATCTTTTATATAACTTTGGGACAAAACAATGTTGAACAAAATCTGGAAAGTTGAACTATCTTAATATAAAAGATGTTATGGCATTGATGTGCTGAGTCTGCTCATGATTTGAGCACAGTATTAGCTGATTTAGCTTTTATAACCTTCATTCACAATACCCAATCTTCTTTATGAAGTTGCCATGGTTTTCTTTCTTTGGGAGTGAAACCGTTACTGGAGTTCTATAGAATTCTATGTCCCTTTCTCTTTACTAGTCTGCTGCAAATAACCAGTTTTCATAAAGCAAACACAGTCCAAATCAAAATGTGTAGTGGGCCCAGACTTTTTTTTATGAGAACCTGGTTTATGCATAGTATACCTACCCTTGATGGTTACTTAGAGGATAAGAAGATCTGCCTATTTCAAATCTTCACAAAGAAGCTGTGACTGCTGAAACAGTGACCTCCATCCATATCTTTGAGATTTTAGTTTGAACAAATTGTATTAGACACTAAGTAAAGCTGAAGGACTTCTTCTCACATGTATTTCACTGCTTCCCTTCCCTTCCTTATGAAAATGTCCTTCACTCTCCTGAGTCCTTGCATTGGCAGGGAGGTGGGAAAATAGAGGAAGGGACAAGTGGGAACTAGAATAATTCATATAAAATTCCATAATAACACACAATACTTTGCTTGCCAACTTAAAATACAAGTAAAAGTAAACTAAAATTTCTCATAAAAAAATGACTCACTTTAACGTCATGTCAAAGAGAAATATTTTACAGAACTGATTCTTGAATGTTGAACAGTCACAGAAAAGGTCTATTAGAGTACATAGTGATAATAGATAGAATCCCCTCTCTTCTCTGTACTTTTTAACCATGATTTATACAGTTACACACATTGATTCGTTCTTCTCCCTGCAAATGACTTCCTAAAACGTTATGTCTTTTCCATAGCTCCATGTCATTGTCAGCAAGACTTTGGTTAAAGTGGTTGTTGACTGTAAGGAAGTGGGTCAGAAAGCAATCAACGCATCAGCGAATATCACATCAGATGGTGTGGAAGTACTGGGGAGAATGGTCAGGTCGAGAGGACCCAATGGAAACTCTGCACCAGTAAGTAGATAAGGAAGTGAAGCTATGTGTCTGTTACAAGACAAATTCCATTTATATACATCTAGCTGTTTTCAAGGGAAGGAATTTGGTAATGGAATGGATGGATGGATGATGGATGGATGGGTGGGTGGATGTGAATGGATGAATAAATGGATAGACAGAAAGATAGATGATGACTCTTTAAACAAACATATTCAAGGCAGTAGGCTTCTATATTATAAAGAGACTGCTTTAGGTACTAGGCTAGTTAATTATCTAAGTGCATTTTAAGATTGGAATATTACAATATTCATCACCTTATTTGTGACAATAGTGGTTTGTTGTTGCAATTCAAAAGTCTACCTGTACAAATTTATGCAAAAATACAAATCCATAAAACATTTCTCAACATTATACCTAGGAAAGTGGCACTTACCTCTAATTTGGGTTAGATATGCATATTTTAAAAGTTTTTGCTATAAATAATGTGAAGTTTACCCTTTAATTATTAGTCATTATGCAAAAAATCCTTTTAAAATAATTTTTACATCACAAAAATGGAATTTAAGTCTGGGAGACTTTTAATTGGCACAGAAATCACATTCCTTTCACTCACTACCCATAAAACAGAATAGTGTATACGGGGTTTCATTTAAACAGCGTGCATTCTTAGCTAATTAGTAGCATGCCCTCATTAGAATCATTCTAGATGTAACATTTTTTTAAAAAAAGAACTCTGACTGTTCTTATATATATTTCTTCTTTATATAACATCAAATGCTTTTTGCCAGAGAGTGTAAAAATGCAGAATTAGCAAACTAACAATATGCCGGATCAACAAATTCAAGAATGAATAGACAGACTCATTTAAGAAAGGCTGGGTGGTGGATGACTCTAGGCCCAAATCACTTAGCATTATTATGATTTTCTTACTTTTAGGCCTGGCACATCTAAAGTCCCTGGCAAAAGTACTCAAAGATGATCAACTATATTTTTAACAACAATAAATTTTCTATCTTCCAACCCATCTTTTACAGACAACTAAATACTCATTTACAACTTGATTAATGACAAAAGCAATTTTGATTTTATTTATTTATATTTTGCCTCTCTAGACAATATAAATTCCCTAAATTTTTAAAACAATAGCATAGGCTTCCTTTAAAAACCATCACAATGTCTAAAATATTCCTACAAGCAGAATAGGCATCCAAGAAACACTTGCTAGAATGTGAACAGAAACAGACTGTTTCTCATGCATAAGGTTTTGTTTCTGGTCCAGAGGCTTGAACTTAGGACCTTGTGAATACCTGGCAAAGCTCTCCAGCTGAACTACATTTCTAGTAACAAACTATTTGATTTGCATAATTTCTTTCCCTAAAAGATGTTGTCTGTAGTAAACCCTATATGTGGCATTGACTGCAATCTCCTATACATATCTTACTCTCCCATAGTTTTATCTTATAATTATAACTTTATAGTAATTGTGTTTTAAATTACACCATGGATAATATGGTACTCTATGTATATAAATAACAAAATATCCAAAAATTGATTTCTAAACATAAAAGTGCCTTTACATCTCAGGTACACTGATGATAATTTTTCACTTGGGACACCAAAGAAATGCAGTTAAACAGAGGGCCCTTTGTGGCAACTTGTAGCCAGTAGTAGACAAAGGGGAATTTATAGATGTCAATAACTAAAGAGCTCTTTGTAAGGTTACTAGAGAAAAAAGCCATAGCTTCCTTTATAATCAAGAAGTCTATGAAGGGCTACTAAGTAGATTTTTAGTCTTCCTACATACTAAAAAATTTGCTTATGCTGAATTGGATAATATTAGGTTAGATCGTAAAAATGCAATTGAGTAAGCAGTCATGCTTGGAGAGGCATTGCTTTTTGGAATCACTACCATAAGAGAGAAGTCCCGGCCTTTGGATTTCAGTTTCAAAAAGTATCCATCTCAAGGTTGGTCTTCCAGTGAAAGCCAGCAAAAGGGCCTGTGCAAGGGACACACAGTTCAGATAATTTCAGGAGGAATAACTATAATAGCAGCTCACAGGTCAGCATCACCTGCCAAATCTAGCAATAATTCAAGATGTTAGAGGACTCTAAAGATTCCATCTCTAAAGAAAACCTACCTTTTCAAACCATACTTGAGTGAAGGAGGAGTCTAGGGACATAGTAACTACTGTATAGAAATTGCTCACATTCTTAACAAAAACAACTCATGCCCAGAAATGGAAGATTCTGTGGGCAGCGGCAGTCCCAGGGAATCTAAACTAAATAAGCAGACTTAACTGAGCTGTTAAAACACAGGAGCAAAGAAAAGTAACTGCCCTTCCCGTCCAGTCCTCCCTCTAAAAGGTTTGCTACCTTTATTTATTTTCATTTTTGGATGATTTTAGGAAAATTTTGAGCGTCTGGCATAGAACTATGTTTCTTAAAGTCTCTCTTCTACTTTTTGGAATCTAACATCAAGGCGGTTCTTCACTTGGCATTTATTCAGTCTCCTGCTATTGAAATAAAAGAGAAATATGTCTGGGAGTCACCCTATATTATTATTCACTGAGAAGTTTTTGGTATAGAATTCAACAGTAGACTAACTGACGATTCTTCAAAAGCCAAGTGTTAATTTTTTTTCTGGATTGAGAACAGACGATATATTCTCTTCCTCTCTTCTCACTCCCCCTAGATCCTTTCCACTTCTCCACCCACCCACATCCACACTCTTTCTTTCTCTTACCCATTAGAATACAAATAGGTATCCAAAACATCAATAATAAAATTAGACAGATAAAACAATCAAACCAGAGTAGGAAAATCAAAAAAAAAAAACAAACAGAAAAAAAGAGCCAAAGACTCAGAAAACAGATGCACACATATACACATAGTCACACATAAAAATAAAACCAAAAACCATAATTTATAAGCAAACCATCATCATTTAACAAAGTGACAAGCTACAGAATGGGAATTTTTTTTGATCAGCTACAAAAGAGGTCCAATACTTAAGACATGTAAATAACTAAAAAAAGAACAACAGAAAAGAAAAAAACAAAACAAAACAACCCCCCCCAACAACAACAACAACAACAAACTATCCCAGAACATTAAGAAAATAAGTGCTGGGCTGGAGAGATAGCTCAGCATCAGGCAGTTAAAAGCACTGATTGTTCTTCCAAAGGACCAATGCCCAGAACCCACAAGGCAGCTCATAACTGTAACTCTAAGTTTGGGGGATCTAACACTTTTACACAGTCACACATGCAGGCAAACCATGAATGCACATGAAATAAAAATAAATAAATTATATATTAACAAAGAAAATAAGTTCTGAATTTTTTTAGAAGGATCTTTTAATATGTAGGTTATAACAGTAGCTAATACATATGTCTGCTGTGGTCTAGGAAACACATATTACCCTGAAATATCAATTTAATCCTCTAAAATCATAAAAGGAGATACTCATAATGCCTTCACTCTGTTGATGCTAAAACTAGGGCTTGAAGAAGTTAATGGAAGCTTCTATTTCAAAACATGAAATTGAGATAGGAGACTTTATCTGATGTCCCCAGGCTGTCTGCCTTCTGTCCCAATGCTGTCATCCACTAGAGTGGACTATGATTCTTAAGGCACAGGAGGGAGTGTAGTCCAATCCAGTGACCCTGGGCTCCACCTCGTTTTTCTGAGCCTCAAAGGCTTACTATGTGAATCACAAGCTTACAAATAATTGTGGTCAAATCTTACCCTCTAAGTGTTTCTATACTTCAGCCTTTAAATTTCTAGCAACAGATATAGAAGTTGTTAACTTTCATTTCTAAATTTAACTAAAACTCTCATTGTTTTCCTAAAATTTAATAAACTAAAAGCTAATCAAAGTTTCATGTTCTACTATGACAAATGCTTAGTATTTCTTGTTTTGTTAGTGAGGTCACCAAAATGTTGTTACCTCATTAGATGGACATCTAATGAGAAATGGAAGATGCTTAGGTATCTGTATCTCTACCTATGGAATATTCTTATACACACAACTCTTTTTATTTGTAAAAATAATTAAACGTACTTGCATTATTCAAAAGAAAACATTAGAGGAGAAAATTTGGTACTGAGTGGAAAGTGGAGCCAAGAGAACTTGGAAATTCTCATTCATAGATCAAAATGACTCAATTGGGAAGAAATATTTTAATCTTATTTTCTTGCTAACATTTGACCCCAAATGACTTGCCTTTTGAGCTACACCCAGAAAAAAATGTCCAGTGAGAGAAAAATGAGCATTTGTAATTGGTTAAGTATTCCATTTAGAGAGATTACAGAATATAAATGTGGAAAGTTACATGCCCTTTCTTGTGTTCTTAAAATCTCTATCTTATGTTTGGGGAGTTAGTTAAGTAAAAGGGAAAAGTCTCTTGTATTAAGTGCCTGAGGTACAACTTCTTTTGGACCATGTTCTTTTGCATTCTGAGGAACTCAATTATGAGATGCTTTGATATAGCATTGCTGTGTTGTCTCCCATGTAAATTGTACAGCTCTGCATGCCAATTGCCTTTGGAATAAAAGCCAGAAACCTTTTTTATTTTAATTTTGTTGTTGTATTTTAATCCATATGCAGAATGATGTCCTAGAAGTCCTAAGTACAGGCTAAAAAATCTAAGCTATTGCAAATACAAAATGACTATGAATAAATTTGTTGTACTCAAAGACAAAGTTGCTGATTTCATCTAACTTGCGAAAGAAAAGGCAGCCCACGGTGGCATTCCTCAAATGATAGTATCGGCTTCATTAAGTACTTAGTGGATGTTTGATCCCTTCAGCAGATAAATTGAGCTCATACAAATCTTAATCACTTCACAGGGCAGAGAGTTTATAGGTAGACATAATCCAGTGATAGTGGCTGAGTGTTGAGTGTTTATTGGAAACACTTCAAGAAAGCTTGATGCATACTAGGGGTGGTGAAGGGCTTTTGCTTTAAGTAAATCTTTCCATTCACTAAAATATTTTGACATAAAGACGTTATCCAGGAATGTTAAAGTTCTTAATGCACGAATGATTTCCAGACATAGCTGACTTTAACTGATGCTGTCATAATGAGAATAAATGTTCTCAAATGCAGACATTAAAAAGTCAGGCTGCACTGGCATCATTAAGCTCTTACCCAGCTGTGCATTCATTACAAAATAAACCACACTGATTTAGACCACACATTGGTTTTGCTGTTCAAATATCAACTGGAATTGAGCTTTCAAGATGTACTACAGTTACTTGGATTTTCTCATTCTAGGACCCAAAGACATGGACTACAGAATGGACATTACCATCACTGTGCTCCATGGTGATGATCGAGAAAAAGTGATAGACAGTGCTTAGAATAGTACCTGACACAAAGCAAATTTTCAAAAACTGTTGGTTGATATTGTTTATTGCTGAGATTTTTTCATATGAAAGCTAAAAGTAAATAATAACTTGGAAAAGAACTTTTCTACCTTCACCCTTGCTACTATCACTTTTATTTTGATTCTACAGATTTGGCTTCTAGTATTCAAAAGTAAATCATGAGAGAGTTGTGTGTAGAACTTAAAAATGATATTATTTATTGCAGTTGTTTCAGGCACTGTTCTAAATATTACTTCCATATCAACTCATTTGGTCTTTACAACAGACATATGAATAGCTAACAGAATTAACTATCTCTCATCTGAGATGCTTGGAGTCACAGACTTTGGAAGTTTGGAATATTTTAATATACACAATAAAATATTTGGAGGATGGAGTCCAAGTCTATGCCCTAGAACTATTTATGTTTTGTGTATACACTTTCCACACACTCAACAAACAACCTTAAACATTGTTAATGTGCTTGCATTTTATATACAACCCACCCAGCAAGGCCAGATGGAGAATTTCTCATTCATGGCATCATTTCAACATTCAGAAAGCTTCATACATTCAGATTACACATATTCAACCGTTGTCAATGCACAGTTTAACAGACAAGAAAAATGAGAGTTCAAAATAACACAGATCACTAAGGTTGAAGCCAGGACTCTCACCCAGCAGTCTGGCTCCATAGGCTCCAATCTTTGTATTCTCCAAACTATTTCTTGCTATATATATTTACAAAAGTCTGCTGTAGCACGCTTTTGGAAATGTTTTCACTTTTAAGATTTTTAAAAATGGCTCATTATTTGTTGTATGGCTTCCCTTTTCTGGTTGATTTGTATTTGGGGGGCCTGGATGTTAAAATATCTAGGGAGACAACAGCTATGTACTCTGCTGGTATTTCAGCAAATAGTACATTGCTATGCATAAGTTCAAGAAAGTAAAATGTTTTGAATAATGAGTCTATATTTAAAACCCAAGGTTATTCTGTTGATTTTTTAGATAAATATTCTAATAATGCCCATAGTTATTCTTAGCATGAGAACAGAAAGCCTAGCTTCATTTCCTTTCTGTTGGAAGTGTCTCTTTGGTGATACTCCGCAAACTTCCGGTAGCCTGTTTCTATAGTACTATGTACTTGAGCACTGTCATTTCTGCCCTGAAGGCTCTTGGCCAAGGATGAGTGGCATTTTTTAGACAATTTTTATGGCCCTTATTGAAAGCATTACTTGCTGAAGAAAGGTTGAAGATTAAAATGAAAATATTGTCTTCCCAGTTCTGTTATTAATGGCATGCTTAAGCATTTCAAAATAATGTAGAAAGAAATAAGTAGAAATAATTAGGTCACTAAGTTAGTGTTAGCCCTCACTAATGTTATAGAGATATTTATGTGTATTTTACCTTGTAGCTTGAGTTATACCAACATATGTGAAACAAGACTAAATATTTACAGTGTGATAAATGGCTTAAATAAAATTACACCCAGTCCATGTACTTTTGATACTCACTGTGAATCTCTCACATTTCTTCAAGTACAATATTTTATATAATATTAGTATATTAATATAATACATTAATTTTATCATATATTAATATAATTAAGCAGTTACATTAAATATAATTAAAATAATTATAACATTAATGTTATACTATAGCAATAATTATATGACTATAATGTTATATTAATATTATCTATAAGTTTTCCAGCACAGGACTTTGTTATTATCTCAGAAAAGGCTATATAATATCTTGCTTACAATAAAAATAATTGAGCAAAGGAATGAACTAAGAGTTAATTCATCAGACTTTCTATATGTTTATTATGTGTTACCTACTATACTAAGTGACTCAGCATTTCTCCTTACCTTGAGGAGTTTAAGGAAATGATAATACAAATAACTGAATTGGGGGTGAGAAGTCATCTATGAAATCATCTATGATTACATGACATTTGGGAAGCATGAGTAGCTTCCAAGGAAGGTTCTGACCATGGAACTAAGTTTACTGTAGTAGATCTGAGAAGGGGCTGTGATGGGGGAGGCCTTAGATAGGAAATGGAACAATAGACAGAAAGTTAGATCATTGTGCATTTCAGGAACAAAATTGCATTTTTAAATTTACATACTGGAATCTCATGTTATAAAAATTTTTTATTTTATCTCTGATGAAATAATTATAACTATGAGCACAATTTATCCATAATGAGTCATGACCATCTTTTTTAAAATCAGTTTCAGTTACAGATGTTTGACATCATTTGCTCTACATCATGGGCCAATAAAGACAGATGCTGTGAACTTCCTGGTCTGGTAAGAATTCTTTCACCTCTATCAAAATAAAAGCCTATGATTTCTTTGGAAATGAGAAGCTGTTTCTCAATATTTATACCATAAGCAATTCCTCTTGTGATGATAAATAAAGTCAGAAAGGTTTAATAAATAGAAAAGAAAAATCAGTGAGGCTATCACAAGCGATCCCATGAACATCGAACTATGTATCACAGTTATTATTGACACATATTCCAGGTGCTTTCAAACTTCTTGCTTCACAAAGATTCCTAGGCCAAAGGAAGGACTTAAAAGTTCCAATTAAGAAATGTTCAGTTGTAAGCCCCCTGACTATCCTAACCACTCAGTAGTCATATGAAAATAAGAGACAGAAATTGAAAGGAAAAATATGACATTTTGTTTGATTCTTGATTAATGATGATTATTTATCAGTGAGAAGTGTGTGTCTACTGAACCTGGCACTGTTTCTGTATATTAAGGTCAGATGATGCCTGTTTCTCACTTCCTTTTACACACTGTTTGCTCTCATGGTCTTGCTTTTCATCATAGCAATGACTAAAAAACTAGGTTTGAAAAGATAGAACACCAAAAAGCTATTTCAAAATACATCGTGGAGACTGTAGACTGCTTTTGTTTATTTGTTTTGTTTTTTGAGGAGGGTGTCATGTCATCCAGGGTGTATTCAACTAGTGTCTTATTTAGATTTGGTTGTCAATTTGACACAGCCTACAGTCACCGAGGGAGGAATCATCTAGTTTATATTAGCCTGAGGACCTATCTATAGCGAGTGTCTTGAGTGTTGTAGAACCAAACTCATGAGAGGCAATACTATCTCTAGGCAGCAAGTCCTTAACTGTGTAAATCAGATTGCCTTTACTCATGGTAAGCATGGGCCTGTGAATGGACCAATATGCAGACTTGCTGCATGATTTCTGAGTCAGGTTTCAGATGTGACTTCTCTCAAAGTCAGCTGACACAGACCCTCTCCTTCTGCAAGTTGATTTCATCACATCAGCAGAGATGAAATCAGAACAAGGGTGACCTGGAACTCTGACACTCTTGCCTTTTCCTCCCAAATCCTGGAATTATAAGCTAGTATCACCATGCCCAGATTGAAGCTCTGAACTGGCCTGGGCTAGTTATTCACATAGTCCAGTGGATGCCAAGTGTTACTTTATTTTCCTTGAAATTTTAAAGCATTCACGAAGTCAGTATAAATTTAATAGTCTGCCTGAAGGTTTCCTGTCACACAGATTTGAAACTGTAGTCATTATGCATATAATCTATTTGACACTAGAAGAGAACTAAGCATTTCCAATTATTCTCTAGTAAAGCTGTATCTGTATGTTTACATGTAAACAGAAAAGGAGATCTATATCTTAGGATCCCTATGGAAAGCAAGCGAGCTGTAGGCTGTAAGAGGCTTTGCTTCGGCGGGACAGTTAGCATGTCTTAGTAATTAAACCCGTATAATGAGCCCAGTCAAGTCTTCATGAGGTCTAGAGGATTTGATTTTAGAACCAGATTAAAACATTTATTGCAGGCAATAAATTCCTGGGGGTCTGTTTGGGGAAGCACTGAACTCATTCTCTCTTCATCAAACTAAGTTTCTCAACTAGCAGTGAATTAAGTAAGACATCATAGTGTTAGACATAAAGGAAGACAGGCTTGGAAATGGGAGAGGGAACAGAATCTTATGCTACATCAAAAAGAAAAATGTGGTCACCAATTCTCCTAGGAAGGACCTAGATTCTTTCAGTACCTTTCTTCTTCCTTTATTCATAGGCTAATAAATTCCATATCTGGAACATATCATCAACAGTAGCAAAAACACCCCGGAGTCTTGAAACAGGAAGCCTGGGGCCAAATACATTTGGGAGATCCTTTGGAATACTTAAATTTACGTTTTAACCTAGCCAGCTAAATATTAGAGCAAATGAGATAAGTCAACAGGATACTTGAATGGAAATTTTCCTTATTGTCCATCATTTAAAGGAAAGGATGTAAATGGTATTTAGGCCATTTGTTCAGTTGTTTGGGGCTTTTGTTTTGAATATTTCAGAGACTTACTTTCTTCTAGGTAATTTATTGTCTCTGCTCTGTTCTATCTCACCACACTGTCCTGTGAGGTCTTAAATATCTAAGTCTTGTAGTCCTGTAGTTTCTTATTGCAATGCATCTGCTCCAATGGGATATTTAAAAATTCTGTTATTGCATTGAAGTAAGTCATATTTACTCAGCCTGACATTATCTATCATTTTCTTTTTTATTTTATTCTATGTGAATTGGTGTTTTGCCTGAATGTATAACAGTGTAAGGGTGTCAGATCTTGGAATTACAGATAGTTATTAGCTGTCATATGGATGCTGGGAATCGAACTCAGGTCCTCCGGAAGAACAGTCAGTGCTCTTAACCGCTGAGCCGTCTCTTGAGCCCACCTATCAGTTTCTAATATCACATGTCAGTAAATATCCAAAGAGAAGAGGAAAAGGACCCCTACTCTAAAGCTTCAGGCCCACAGTGTTTTCTTAGTTTCAGCTACAAACCCTGATAGAACTGTCACAGGACACAAATGTGCTTAAGCAGTTTTAATCCTTTGTTTGAACTAATATAGAGTAGTTTTTAATTGAGCCTTTCAATAAGGTTTCTTTCATTCTTTAACACAGAAAAGCAATGTAGCTTCATAAATGTGTTTAAGGCCTTTAGACCATAGAGCATTGCTATTCTAGATGAGTGGACTAGAAGTAAAAAAATGTCCTCTGCTCTCTTCTGAGTTTCCTTCATTTGGATTTCTAAGCAAGTTTTAGCAAATTCTTCTAAAGCTGGCATAATGGATGATGCATATGCACTCATGCTGTCTCCTTACAGAAGAGATGGTGCAGCTGGGAACCTTATAGCATAATGTTCACTAAAATATTCAAAACATCTCCAAAAGCATCTTCTTCAAGTTAGTAAAGCAATTTATATAGACTGTCTTGTTCACAAATATCCTTTGTTTTCCTACATAGAGGGATGAAGAGTCTTGCCCAGACCTTCCACGTTCCTGCTCTTGCTCAGAATCTAATGAAGTGGCTCTCGGACCCGCTGGCCCACCAGTAAGTCTGCTAACTCATCCTGCAGTGTTCTCCAATAGCTTAGCACCATCACTTTGGGGGTCTCACAAGCACTGCCTACTAAACTAAAGGGCTGTTACCCACTGCATCTTGAGTGGACACATTTACAAGATGTTCTTCTTCCAACCATGTATCTACCTTCCATTGCCGTATGTTCAAAATCCTCCCTTTAAGCCACTGCAGCCACAGCAGCTTATCTTCATGGGGGTTTCGTTCATTGGATCTCTGCTTATAAGATTAGCACATCCTCCTGATGCCCACTGTGTGTATAATTTTATAAGTGTTCTGATGATGCTGTCCAGTCATTTTCAAGTAAACCTGTATATCTTTTGAAATTACACAGGGAGGATGTTAATTCGGTTTCAGTAATCTTTAGTCCTTTTGCTCAGCTGAAGGAGAAATTGTCTGGTGTCATCCACACTAACACTGCTCACCTCTCCTAAGCATTTTATGTACAGAATTTAGCAGGAATAAGATGATGTCAAAAATTGAATGACATCATCTCCATTATATTTATTTTTGAGGTGGTCTAGCAATACTCTTTTCCCTTTATTATAATTCTATATTTGCTTTAACAAATAGATTTTTAAAAATGCATAATCCAGTAAAAATATTCAGAGAATACATGAATTATATTTGGATGTGTTTACAAATACATAAAGAATTCATTCACATGTTTATTGTGTAAATAGATATGTCTAATAAAGGAAGCTGCCACTATAAATAGTATAGTTGGTGCATCAATATGTCAGAACATCTTGGGAAGAAATACAAATGGTTGTAATTTCAGAAACACTAAATTATGTTTATTTCTGTATAATTAGATGGAGTTGAATTGTTGCTTTTTCATTGGCTTTTTATGAAGTTATGATATAGAACATGCAAAATTCCAGGTCAACTGAGTATTTTATCTTTTTATATGTGAACAAAAGTTCTAAATAAATAAATCATATAAGAATTCTTAAGATTTAAAGGATCTGGCAGCAAAAAAAATTTCTGAGGCTATGAAATGATCACAGGAAGGACCAGAACTGGGCGGGAAGTTTCCAAGTGATGATTATGATGCACATTTACTAGTACACAACGTGTGGGATTCAAATAAAATAACAATGACCTAATTCTATACTATGAATAGATATGAATAAAGTATGCTGTTTTGAGATGTGTTCTTGAGCTAATACTTAACATCTGTTTGCCAGGGTGGTCCAGGACTCCGAGGACCAAAAGGCCAACAAGGTGAACCGGGTCCAAAGGTAACATGTTCCCTCTTTGTCTCAACTAGCCATCACTTTGGATTTAGATGTGACTTCATTTACCATTGTGACTTTACAGCATCTTATGCGTTTGTGACACTCATGTTTAATAGTTTTGACTTATAGCGCAAATGTGTTTTTTTTAACCAAAGAAAGTATGTAATAACTCAGTCAAATGGAAGACTTTTGAGACAGATGCTGGTGTTCTGTGTGGCTTAGACTGCAAGGTGCTTCTCTTTCTCCATCTGCAGCAGAAATGTGTCTTTTGCAGAATCACACAGCCACAATTCAGCCTCAGTCCCTTTCAGGGAATTTCCCACATTTTGGATTCCTTCTCCAGTTTTGCAGTATAAATAACTGAACACCTAGCTTTTTGTACTATTCTCAGTATCCAAGGCCACCAAGTATGATGCTTCAGATCATGTATTGCAGAGGCATCAGCCAGTCAAACTGAACAGGCCATACCAGCCCACATCAAAATACACATTTTTCTTCTTTGCATAAAAGCATCCTAAGGACTGGCAGAAGACCAGCTACTAATTGAGTTCAGCTCTCATCCTCTTCCCTTTGGATTCTGGAAAATCTTTAACTAATCTCCTATGTCCAGTGCCTTGACTTTCTGATTGATCCTACACATCTTTCTGAGGTTAATTTCCTGAAAGTCTCTGCTGGATTTATGCTTATTTAAAACTCATGGTTATGGATCATGGCTTGGCGATTGCTAGCATCATATTCATAGCTCTTCCTTCCTTTCTAAAAAATTTATTTTATGTTTATGGGTGTTTTGCGTGTATGTCTGTGCACCACCTGTGTGCGGTCCCTGTGAAATCCAGAATCAGGCATTGGATCCCCTGAAACAGGAGTTATAGGCAGTTGTGAGCCACCATGTGAGTACTGGGAATTGAACCCAGGTCCTCTGCAAAAGCAGTCAGTGCTCTTAACCACTGAGCCCTCTCTCCATCCCCTCCAGGTTCTTTCTAATTCAGTTCTCCATCTCATTCTTGTGACATTGCTTCTCAAAATTTCTATACCACCTGTCTTACTGATTTAGTGCTTCAGATATATTAGATTTAAATGCTATCTATTCATAGAGAAGAGACCATGACACTAAAAAAAAGAGTTTCACTTTAAAATTGGAAACAGATGATGCAAGGTAGGATAAGATGTGAGCATAAAAAAGAAATAAATGAAAGAAAGCTGAAGATAATCAATCAAGTGTTAACCAATTCAAAGACTATGGGATGTAGCCTTTGTGATTTATCTGTTTCAGGCTCTCTGTCCCTTTCCTGGCTCTATCTCTTGACATGCTATGAAAGCTATGGCATGCTAAGAAAGGCCAGAGCTGAATGCCTCCTCTCAACAGGGTTGCTCTGGCTCTTTCTCAGGGCCACCCATGACAGAGCTCAGGAGTTCCTATGCTTTCTGACTTTGGCCTCTCAGGGTCACCTCCATCAAGACCTCAATAATTTCCTCAACGTTCTCAGTGAAAATGAGTTAATTCTGATATTTGGTGATCCTAAGGTATCCCATTTTCTCTAATTATCCGCTCCCCCATGATTATCCCTAGTATGTTTATTTCTGTATGGCAGTTTTGACAAAGAATACTGCTATGCAATAGATTTTGGACAACAGAGCATCACACATCCACCTTTGTAGACAGTATGAGGGCTATACCATATATATATATATACACATGTATATATATATAAAATATGAAAAGTTCCAACATGTAATCTTTTTTCATTCTTAACACCAAATAGGTGATAAGAATTTGAATCAAAAAACAATGGTTACCGGTCTCTTCTAATCTATTGTTTTATAAAGAATAAAATGGGCCACATACCTTCTTCTGCCTTACTCTTCAATAATTCATAAATGATATAATACTAGACTATTACTGATAAACATTCTAAGTGATATTTCTAAGTTGTCCTTCTCAAACACCTTGAAGTCTTAATGTTCTATCCCTCTACCTCATAAACCTTGTGTGCTTCTGATAAGGATAGTTATCATTTGGTGTTCTACAGTCTTCATTCTGTCCACAATTCTCAAATTACATATGATCTTTGATACCCTTAGGGTCCTGGAAAGCTGTTCTCACTAAAGTCACTTATAACAGGAAGTTCCTGGCCAGCCCAATCCCAGACCACCTGGCCCCATGATCCTGATCTAGCAATCCCAAAGTCCCAAAGAAACATGCAGACACTTATATTAATTTCATGCTCAGTCATATTGCTAGCTAGCTCTTTCATCTTAATTCAACCTATTTCTATTAATCTGTCTTGCTACGTGACCCATGGCTTACCTGTGCTGCCATTCCATCTGATTCTTGGGCTGCTGGATCATGTCTCTATCTGACTCCGCCCTTCTTCCCCATTTATGCCTCGATTTCTCCACCTACTTCTACGATGCCTGACATAGGCCAAAACAGTCCTTTATTCACAGCATAAAGATATCCCACATCACTCTTTGGGGTCCTGGAAAGCTGCTCTCACTAAAGTCACCATGGTGATTACTTCCTCAGGCTATTGTTTGCTATTTATCTTCCTTGAGATCTCTGCAATAGTTGACTCATTTGGCCAGCTCTCTATTGGAACATTCTTTGTTCTGCTACCAACTTTTTGACCTTTTCAGATTATTTCCCATGACTTCTTCATTTTAATTGTCATATAATTTTAATGAATTTCTGCTTTCCATGAGTAGTTTAACAAAAATTTAATTTTAGGGTTTTTCTTATTTGCTTGTGTATGGGTGTTTTGCCTACATTCACATTTATACTCCACGTACATATCTTATGCCTATGGATAGCAGAAGAGATTATTGGATCCCTTGGAACTAGAGTTGTAGGCAGTTGTGAGCTATCATGTAGGCCCTGGGAACTAAGCCTGAATCCCCTGAAAGAGCAGATAGTGCTCTTAAACCCTGAACCAGCTTTCTAGCTGTATGTTCTTTACAACCTCATCTATGAACATGTCACCAGCATTCTGGAGTCTGGACAGGTCAGACTTTACCAGAGGCTTCAGCTTCTGGACTTTTCCATGTGATTTTTGCCCCTGTACTAAATCTTAAGGAAATGTAGTCTGTCCTGATGAATCTCTACAGTTCATCCCACTAGAATTTATTTTCCATATTCTTTGTCTCAAGTAATCCGTTGAACAACTTCATATTTGAGATAGTTTATAAATTATATGCACAAAATTGTAAATACGAAAGAAATCAGTATGTGGAAAAGACATATGTCTTCTTGTGTTTATTCAAATAGAACTCACTATAGATTAAAAAGTCAAAACAACCTGTCTATCAGAAGATGGGTGGGTAAGAAAAGATGATACCTGTATTATTTAACAACTTAAGGTCAAAACTGGTCATTCGTGAAAACATGGATGGACCTAGGGATAATATGTTAAATGAAATAAGCCAGGCAGAGAAAGTTATGAATGATTTTATGCATATATGGAATTTAAACATTTGTAAAATGTTAAGAGCAAAATAGTGGTTACTGAGGACCCAGAGGTAGGGTTGAAGAATGAGGCAAAACTGGCCAATATGTAAGTTAGTGGGGAAATAACTTCTAAAATTCCACTGCATGAACAGATCTATAGGCAACAGTAACATACTTTCTATTTCAAAATACTAAAAGAAAGGATTTTCAACACACACACAATGTTTGAAGAGCTAGTGTTCATACCACTGATTGATATGTTGCACATACATGAGTGGAGAAGTGGTACCATGTGCTACTACATTAATATGCACAGATGTAGCATGTCCACTAGAATAGGATGCTACCCAGGCACAGGAGATTGCAATTTAATAAAGGAATAGCTTTTGCTGTGGTCAACAAATTTGACAGGGAAGAAGAAATTGAGCACAAATAGATATTCAGAGTCTAAGATTACTCATTGAGTTGTTTAAATAGGGAGGGTCTGGCAAAAGTGGGAAATAGTGATGTGAAAGTGATGTCTGACCCTGGATAAAAGGGGAGATAGTTTGGAGCTAGAGGGGCTTGGTGGCTGCAGAAGAAGAGCATTGTGGTATAGCAGGGAGGTGGGAGAGGAACAGTACTCAGAGAGAGGCTGAGGCTCACAGACTGGGAACTGACAGCAGGCAGGGTGGAGAAGAGCCTGTCCATCCAGATTCCTTCCAGGAGGGTGGTCTGCAGTGCTTTCTCTTCAGGGAAGTGTTAGGTAGGTGGGGCCGCAGACTTCTTACTCACATAATCAACACAGCATTCTTATTTGCAGAAACAAGATAAATACAGTTGATGAAATACTGGTGTGTTTGTTCTTACAGCTTACTGATGACATGTTTACCTGGGTGATAAATCATTTGAAGCTTGGTATCTTGCTACCCTCTGAGCATTTCATATCTTAGACACTATATTAAGAAATAGGTGTTGTACGCAGGAATGTCTTTCAGGTATTAGAGAATCTAACTTCTGGACCAAATTTTCTCTCTTGCTTCTAGGGACCAGAGGGACCTCGTGGGGAAACAGGTCCTGCAGGTCCTCAGGGCCCTCCTGGACCACAAGGACCCAGTGGTCTGTCCATTCAAGGCATGCCTGTGAGTTGTGTGCACGTATTCAGATGGGTTTTTATTCTTATGTGTTTTCCATGAAGGCATGAGGAATGAGCTTTTATATTCTGTGTCTTACCAATGAGTCCCAGTCCCTGAGAAAATCATGGCTGGCTGACCATTCATTAACTCAACCCACATTCTATTGTTTGCTTAGTGATGGTGGTTTTTTCGACAAACAGGTACTTGGGAAGGGAGTAAGCATACCCACAACATTTCACCTAAGGAGGATGGCAGAGTCAACACAGACAGCCTTTGCTTGTCATCTAAATTATTTTGTAAAATTGTTATTTGTGTGTGTTTGCATGTTTATGTGCATGTACTATGCACACAGGCACATGTTCTCATGGGTTATGGAATGCAGGTGTGTGTGTTTGTGTGCATGTATGCAAGTAGAGGTAAGAGCCAAACCTGGATGTCATCCTCAGGAGTCACCTACCTTGCTTTTAAAAGACAGTGCCTATATTGGGCTAAAACATGATGAATGGGCTAGGCTATCTGTCCAGGGAGCCCCAGAGACCCACCTTTGTCCAGTACCCCACTCCAGTATGAGGATTACAAGCATGTAGTATTATGCTAAGAATTTATTATTTATATAAGCCCTGGGGATTAAACTCAGAAAGTCCTCTTGCACTCTACTCAGTGACCTACCTCCCCAAATCTTGACTAAACTTTTATTATCTGGAAGATAACATCTGTTATGCCAATTTATTACAGATGTGTAGCTCTTGTGAACACAGCATAATAAAAGCCATCATATAATTCCTTATTTCTACTGCCATTAGAATATAGGCCACTGAGAAAATTTTAGAGTTTAGATTGTGGGCTTTAAATGACTATTTTGAAGTTTTTTTTTTTCTATTTGCTATCTTTGAAAAGAAATTATTTAATTTATTAAAATGTATGATTTTTAAATCATAAACTATAAATAACATTTAAATATTCAACTCTTCCCTGTGTGTGTTGGCATTATCAACTTGGCCATCTAGCATTGCACATAATCAGTTGAAATTATTCTTGGCCATAAACATTTGGGTCTGTAGTAATGTTTACATGGATGGCTTAGCATATGTAAGAAGTGAAATATGACACATCAATGTTAGTGCCGAGGCAGTTTACCATTAAACATACTCTAACAGTGTGTGTGTGTGTGTGGTGTTGCGGGAGGGATAGAGGGACTGAGAATTTATGCCTGTGAATCTAACTCTGTGTACTTCTGGACACTCAGGGTATGCCCGGTGACAAAGGAGACAAGGGAGATGCAGGCCCTCCTGGTCCACAGGTATTAATTTTGCTGTTAATCTTTTGCTAAGGACAGACACTTCCAGCTTCTGACATCAGCTGTGACATTGACAGGGGTGTCTGTTAATGACATTTGACCGGTGCTCATTGACCTGTCTAGAAGTCACACTGATTGAGGCTGGGGACATTTATTTCTCCATAGGACCTTCTGGTCTCAGTTGGACCTCCTGTGTCACAAGGGTATTCCCGTTGTGCCAGTGGCTTTGTGTGGAGCCAGTGGTCCTCTGTCCCAGGGAAGCAGAGCATCTGTTTCTGTAACTCTGACTCTTTTCTGTTCTTGTTCACCTTAGGGTGTTCCTGGAGGTGTGGGTTCACCAGGACGTGATGGCTCACCAGGCCAGAGGGTAAGAACATGCTGCACTTTGCTTGTTGACAAGGTACACTTCCTGCCCAGTCACTTTGCTGCAGACAGATTTTTATGAATGGGCACTAAGCTGGGGTTTATGTATTTTCTTTTGTCACTCTGATTTCGGTCTATTTTGTATCTACGTCCATTCAACCATGTCTTCTATGACCATTTGTTTCATTAAACTTACCCCAGTTGGCAGCATCCAACTCTGAATGCTCCCAAGCTTCTTTCTTATTTGCACTGAACTGAATCTTTTGGCTTAGTAGGTTTTTGTTGTTGTTGTCTAATCCTTGAAGTACAGACCTGAAAAAAAAAAAGGAGCAGCCACATAAATGGAAATTTAAGAAGTATGGCTTACAGAGGGATCTTTATTGGTTTAATGAATCTCAGGAATCTGTTCTTTTTAGCAGCTCAAATAGACAGCAGAAAATAAAGTACGGAAGTTACTAGGCAAGGTAGAAGTTGAAATATAACATTTCTTTCATTGACAAGTTTTCAACAAGGCAGGTTTGGAGGCCTCTAATTTATTGGGGGAAATTCAAATGTAAAACCTTGTCACATGTTATCATGGGGGCAGAGTTCAAGAAAGTCAAGCTGGGCTTGCAGGATCTGACGATTGTGTGCAGGGGTCCTTTAGGTTGCTGTTTGATTGGGAAGACAGAGGTGACCAGGTGCATGACAAGAGAGAAACTGCTACAAACAGGGAGAATGGTTTGTGTAAAGGAGGAAAATGGGAACAGTGCGGTGTCTTTAATATGGTGTGTGTGGCTAGAGATTATAAATCAGTGTACATGCCTGTGTAATGCATAGTTTATTGTGAAATGTAGTGATACAACATTATTTTTTACTTAAAGTATTGAAATTTAATATAAACAAAATAAAAATTTACTGCATTTTCAAGGGAAAGAAACACTGATTTTTTAAAAAAATGTTTTTATTTGTTCTTTGATAATTTCACATATGTACATAATATATTTTGATCATATATTTCTTCCACTTCTCCCCTCCAACTCCTCCCAGATGCTCACCACCAGTTCTCCATCCCATAGCCCTCTTGTTTTAATCCACTGAGTTCAGTTGGTGTGGCCTGTATATGCATGGGTAAAAGACCATTCACTGGATCATGGGCAAGCTACCAGAGGCCACATCCCTAAAGAAACTATCTCTTCCCCAGCATCCTTCAACTCCTAAGGGCCTCCCAGCCAGAAGTGGGGTTCTGTAAGTTCTTCCATCAAGCACGTTGGAATTGTGACTGGCTTGATAATGTGTTAGCTTTCGGCATACAACTACAGCTTCTGTGAGTTCATATATACCACATCCCTGGCATGTCTAGAAATGATTATTTTATTAAAAAAAAAAAAGTCTTCCCCAATGTCTGGCTATTCCAGTCTTTCTGGTCCTTTTTTCATGATGTTCCCTGAGCCTTTCGGGAAAGGAGTGTGATACAGATGTTCAGTTTTAGATCTGAACAGCACAATCATTTCCTCCCTGCATTTTGACCAGTTGTGCAGCTGTGTAAATTGACATTTACTGTAAAGTGAAACTTCTCTAATGAGAGTTAAAAGCTGAACTAATCTATAGGCATAGATATAAATATTCATAAAACACTTTGATACTGATTCCTTTTAGCAAAATATACAGTAGTAGGTTCTCCTGTAGGGTCTACGGCCTACCCAGCAAGTAGGTCCAGCTTGTAATACCAGGCATGAATTCCATCCTGTTGAATGCACTTAAATCCAAACAGAACAGTTGGTTACCCTAATAACATTTGAGCTACTATCTCATGAATGGATGTATTTTGCCAGGCCATTCTTATTGTAGCTTGCAGAGGTCACAGCTGGGTTGGACTGTTGATGTAGTTTCTTCCTTAGAGCCCATACTGTACCTTCTAGCACTGCGAAAGCTAGACAATAGGAAGGGACACTCTAAGTCTGTACTAGCTTGATTTCTCCATGTTTTGTGACCTAAGCATGTGTCTCTTCAGGGTCTTTTTCCCAAATGATCACTGGTTTGGACTTGGGAGGAACCCTACATCTCTCTAGTCCCTGAATTAGAGGGAATGGCAAGCACTTACATCTTGTCCTATGAAGATGAGCAGACATAGCATTCTCTATATAGTATGTGTGTGTGTATACATACATATATACATATACACACATTCCCTGTATAGTATATGTATATACATACCATTCACTTTAGGAGGCTAAAGACTGGATTAGAACACTTCTTTTTTAAAAAAATTTTTTATTATGAATAAAGTCACGTTTTCTATCCATGTATATCCTTATTCAAAGTCTATTCCCCCTACCACCCCCTCCAGTCACTCTCTGTTCTCCACATCTCCCCATCTCCTCCCCAGCATGGGCAGGAGGTCCCAAGGTTCCATATTGCTCAGTTCAGCATCCACTCCTGGCAGATCCAGTTTTCTCCCCCCAACATCAAGACTGGGTCAGGTGTAGAACACTTACTTCTACACTCTGTCAGGCCTGACTATAGCTTCCTCTCACTAGGCTGCTCAAAAATATGAAAATGGGGAAACAAGCCTGAAATCCCAGGAGGCTGAGGCAGGAGGATTGAAAATTGAAGGTCTGTTTGGGCTACACTACAGTATAAGTCACGGAAGGCCAGTCTGGATAACTTAGTAACTCCTTCTCTCAAAATGGAGAGTAAAAATACATTCCAGTAGCAGAGTACTTGGCTAGTATGCATGGAACCTTAGTTTTAGTCTCAATCCTGAAAAAAAATAGAAGAAATTAATTTTAATCTGGGTGCATAGGTATGGGATTTGAAATCTCTTCTTAACCTCCCCCTTTGCAGTGTATTTACATTTTAAATCTCAGTGCAGTCTTTTTTAACCAAATGGAAGATGCTATAGAATATGTTTAGGCTAGAGCATCTGAAGTGGGCCTTCTCTGAGATTTATGTAGGGTCCTTGTGCATGTGGGAGGAGTGTCTAGAAGTATTTATATATTTTGGCTAAGCACATGGGCTAAGATCCTGTGTGGTTATACAGCTAGACTCCTGCATGATTCTTGAAGTCCTGAAAAGAGCAAGTCTATAGATTTGGTTGAGTGAGTTTATTTGATTTATCTATGTATGCACAGAGCCCAGCCTTGGCAAAGAGCTTGGAACCAAACATGTTAGGTTAGTGTTTAAGTCTTTTGGTTTTAGAGTTACTTCTCTTAAAATCTATATCTGAAATCAGACTTTTAATAAATATTTTTCTATTCACATGTGTTCATCTTTAATGGTAAAAATTTAGAGCTATCATAAAGTGATAAGCTATCTACACTTGGCTGGGTTTTCCTCCTGTCTCCATTTGAAAATAAAGCATTGAGGATGTGTCTGATGCTGATTATGAAATCTTCTTGGATGGGAACGAAGTTCTTTTTAAAATCTGACTGTCAGAAATATTTATTCAGTACGAAACCTCATGTCTTCTTAAAGAAGATAGCGAGGATCTGGTGATATTACCTTAGGAAAGTTATTTAAACACAGTACCATCTGGCATAAAATTAAGGAGATACCATTCACATGAAATAAAATAGTGGTGCCACGGAACTGTGCCGTAGTTGTTCTGTGTGAAGGAAGAACAAGACATACTTTTCTCAATCAGCCATAGCTTTCCTGGTCCTCTGCACTATGACACTTGCCACCTTCAGCTGGAAAAGAATTTCCTATTACCGCCTGCAGAGAAACTTACAAAAGCAGGAATACTCTTAGCTCCTAAAAAGAGCAATCTGCAGACCAAGTACGGGAGGAAAAAAGCAAGAGAGGATCTCATGCCTATTCTTCTTGAGCATGGAAAACAATGTCTTAAAGGCAGGATGAAGGACTGGTTAAATAAGGACCACTTATGAGACTGATGAATTGAGTGAGCTGATCTGATGACAGGAGGGTGGTAAAGGTCTAAAAGAATTATTTAGCAGGGACCAGTTTTGAAAGAAGTAGACAGACATAGGTTGAGAACCCTCTCAATAGATTTGGGGTACCAGGTGCCTTTGGTTAGGCAGTGGTAATTAAGGGGATATTTAAAGAATACTGAGAACAAACGCTTCATGATTGTCCCTCTCCTGCGGTAGAATGGTGTCAATAGTAGCAACCGTCATGACACTTTTGACTGAGAGTGAGCAGAAGGTTGGGATTTACAACCCACAGACCTGGAAACCTCCTTTATAACATTCTGTAGTTTTTATCTTACAGCCCAAATCTCACACCATCACCTGGGGGTAAACTTAGGAAAAAGGTAACCAGTCATAAATCTGGTGCCAATGTTACCTCTGAATTTACTGAGAGGATAGGAGGTCTTGAGAAATAATAAAAAAGAGAAAATATAACGTCTTCTAATAATTCCAGCTTATTCTGGATTTTCCCAAGGGGAACCTTGGAGTCTTGGAAACAACTCTTATTCAACTCTGGGCCTGAGGCCACAAGCAAGTCTAGCTAGACTTCCCGGAGTAAGTTTCCGCCTTGACCTTGGAAGCCAACAGTCTGGCTTGTTGAAAGTGATGGTTCAAGCTTACATTTGCAGCTAATTCAGTCAGGCATCCAGGTTTCACCCTAAGCCATTCCAACTAAAACATTCTGGGCCTTTCCTCCTTTTTCCTATAAATCTTGCACCCCTGCCCATGCCCCCTCCCCAGCCTACTTTCTTCTTTGCTTGATAGCTGAGTTCAGGATCGTTCTTGTGATCTTCAAATTCCTCTGCTGTGTGGTAGATTTCTTACTGTTTATTTTAATTAAAATGTCACCTTACACTTTCAGATGGTCCTTAGGGAAATCAAATAGAAGAGGAATGTAAGATGTATAGGTAGACAGACAGACAGGCAGGCACAAACAGAGAGACAGACAGATAGATAGATAGATAGATAGATAGATAGATAGATAGATAGATAGACAGAGGTAGATAAATACAGGTATAGAACAAGACAGAGGTAGATTATGGATAGAAAATACATAATATTAGAGAGAAAATTATAGAAATATAATTAATAAAGAGTAAAGATATAAAGACAGATGATGAGGATAGAGAAATAGATTACTGATAAATGATGAGTAGACAACAGATTGGATAGGTTATGAAAGAATTAAAAATAGCACAAAGGAAAAAAACAATGAAGGACAGCCTCTTTCCTCTTGTTTTCACCAAAAACTGAGAGAAAGAAAATATACAAATGATGAGAAAACATGCTTTATGACCCCCTGGGGAGCAGTTTCTCAATGTGCAGAGTGTGTTAGTTATTTAATTTAGGGCAAACCCATGTTCGAGTCTTTTCTCCATTGTTCCCCTCATTCTCGTGGGTCAGCAGGGGCTGGCCTTCCTTATCCATAAAGGATGAACTGTGTGGAGTGTGCTCTGAACTTGAATCTTGTTGAACTTGGGTGCTGATGAAAAGGTCTGTGGGGAAGAGCACACACCTCACTGCTAACCAGGATTAAACCCCAAGCTATATGGTGTGAGCCCAGCTACTTCATATCACCAAGACTCACCTTCATCATCTGTCAAAGATATAATATTGTACTCTGTGGAGTTATGGAGATTCATTCATATGAAGCATGTCTAATGATATGATCTTAAGGTCAGGGCTTTTTGGAATGCCTGTGCTTAGTAAATTAAGATGGTAAAGAAATACAAAAAAAAAAAAGAAAGTTAAGTATTTTTTTTTAATACTTGAATTCTACCTTGAAAGGACCCTTGAAGCCTGCTTCTCGATTTTTGTGGTTTTGATGTACACAAAGACCATATTGTATGGAAAGTTCTGTTTCATCCAAAATGAGTTGGACTTAAAATATACTTGAGCCATTGAACTTGAGTCAAGTATTTGGATGGATTTCACTCCTGTCATGAGTACTAGGGAGTGATGGGAGAGTCATCTAAAAAATACTTTGGAAAATACTAGGTTCGTAATAATGAGCCCCCTGGGCATCTTCCCTCATCATTCCTCCTTCAGGAAAGGCAAAGTAAGCTATTACCACAAAAGTGGTAAGCCAGAATGATTGGATTTTCTTCTTTGTGGGTCCACCTCTAGATGGATTTTTATCAAATCTCAGGAAAACATTTGTACAGTCAACTACAGGGAGGACAGTTTATGCACTTGGGACTTGGCTGTTTATTTTCATTAAAATATCAGTAAGCCTTCAAGTGTGAAATACATGCAGATGTCTTTCATCTCCTTCTTTAACTCCAGGATATCCATGAATGCTAGGCAATGTCCCCTCCATGTTCTAGACAGAGAAGCACAAATCTAAAAGTTGGAGGAACTAAACATTGGTCAGAACTAGATAGTGTTGGTGCCAGGAGCTGAGCTCATCTCTCTGGCTCCAGTATTGTCCTTTTTCTTTCAACAAAATTATGAAAGTGAAGATTACTATGGAGTTTCATGACCGAGAAAATCTTCCAAGAAGAAATTTATGTAGCAGGACTCTAACAACGAAGATGTCACAACCTGGGCTTTGGGGGCAGGAATCCAATTTGGGTTACATTCTTAATAAAGTAGGAATTGATCACCTATTATTATCATCTAAGTTCTAACCTCTTAGTCTTTTATTTGGATAATGGTTCATCTGTGTACATCTGAGAGGGAGGAGCTTCTGGGGTATTTGGTTTTCCTCTCTCAGATGCTCCCATGAAGCCCGTTTTTGAGCATCAACTTTGCCTCCCTCTTGGAATGTTGTTTTCAGGGCAGGGCCAGATGTTTAAATTTTTGTTAACAAGCAGATCTACCACCTCAGACATCAGGCGGTTTTTTGTTTATTTGTTTTGTTTTATTTGATGCACAGATCCTGCACTTTAACCTCCGATATTCAGATGCAAGACTTAGATGCTTTGTTTTAGAGAGCTCAATGATTCTATACCTATCACTGAACAGTCTATTATACAGGGTCTATTGTATACTCAATTCAGTTCTTTAGCATAATATTGCTGAATAAATGTGTTATTGTTTAACTTACCCTAAGTTATAAGTGTGAGATATTAAAAATTTATACAATTATACTTAAATCACATTATCATATTAAATAGTGCATGTGTGTACTTTTATCAGTGTGCACACATATGCTATGCATACACACACACAATTTTAATGTGAATGTGTCACTGAAATCCCAGTGAGATCTAACATGATATCATGCTTAAGAACTGGTCTTTAATCTCTGCCCTAGGCCAGCATTTGCATAGTGTGCAGTTTTTGGCTAATTGGCCTTATGTCTGACAGTTACTAGTAATCCTTAGCAGCAAGTAGCAGCCTTATTTCTGGTGGCCAACTGCCTCACTAGTCTTGGCAATCCAGAACCAAACCACAGGGTTAAAGTGGATCAAAGGGTTGTCTAGTCTTGCTTCTTGACAACTAACTCACTAAATCCAGATGGCTCACAGACCCTATTCTAGCAACCAAGAGACCTTAGCCATCACCCATATCACAGAATTATGCTTATATCTGTGAGTTGCCATTGTAGGCATCAGAAAAGGTATACACATATCACTAGTAAGTCAGTAGTTTCTGAGTGATTCATAAACTCCAGCTTCTGACTCGAACATCAGTTACAAATATAGGTATGGGTAAATGGGTTTCATCCAACAAGTATTGCAAACTCTGGCTTAGAAACTATTAAACTTATTAGACATCTGTATTTGTTTTAATGTGTGCATAAGAAAAATACAAATGGAAATTTAAGAATATCCAATGATGTTGCCTGCAATTTTTATGCAAAAGTGCATTTAATGTTCTTTGGAATATTAGTGATGGAGAGTAAATTGTAAATTTAGATGCTTTTTTGTTGCTGATAAATCAAAGCCAATCATAACTTAGTAATATTCTCATAGCCAAATATTTCAAAACAAATAATAAAAACCCTCTTAAGTTTTTAATAACAAGAATTATTTTAATGTGGGCTGTGGGTGCATATTAGCACTTTGAGGTAGTAATATCAAAAAGGTAAAAATGCTTGAAGTCATGTCAACAAACATGTCTCTTTATGAATGGCTGACTTCATGTATTTTAAAAAAAATACATCTTCTAAAGGGAACGCATTTTCCAAAAATTTTATTTCACCAAGTTTGTTACTTTCCTGAAATTGAGAGGTGAAAGAGGGGGAGGGGCTAATAAGAAAACTCTGCTCTAATAAGAAAGAGGTAGTAGATTTTCTCAGAGTGGGCTACATCAGTGAATACAGTGGTACCTGGAGAGGGAAATGGTTGCAAAGGGTGTATCTGTTGATTTTGAAGTTACTGTAACAGAATAGTTAAAACTAGATGATTTATAAATCAGATTTATTGAGTCATGGATCTCAAGGCTTAGAAGTCCAAGATCTAAGGGATTTCATTTTATGAGGCCTTCTTACCTCATGAGGCATAACATGGCAGAAACCATTGAACAGTGAGCAAGAGTTATAGAGAAAAAGTGACTCATTGTTACGGCAAGTCCACTTCCATAATGACCGTGTATATCATTCATACTGGCAGAGGCCCCATGACCCGGCTACCCTTCCTTGTAGATTGTACCTCTCAATAGGGCTGCAAAGGAAATTTGGTTTCCAAGGCATGTATATGGGGGACACATTCAAGCCACAGCAAGGTTCAAACATTTTGGCCTAGATGTTTGTTCTTGTGTAAATGCTGCCCTGTGTCACCTCAGCTAGGGCCAGCTGCTTGTCCTGTATATTCCCATGGGACTCCCTTGTGTATTAGCATGGATATTGCTGATATAATTTCATTGTTTGATAAGTCACAAAACTTTGAGCTTATTCTCTCTGTTGACAATCTAAACCTTGCAGAGTGCCTAGTACATTCATTATAAGTGTGCAAGTATTTCTAAATGTGTGGTAAGTCAGAAGCTTACAAAACTACAGCAATTGAACAGATAAACTTACTGTAATGGTTTCTTTTTTAAAAAACTATGAAATCAAAATTGTGACTACCTTTTATTTTCTATCTAGGATTAAGAAGATGTTTGAGGAAAATGCCTTTGACTTTGTCTCTAATATAGTGTTAAGGCTAACATTCTTTCATTTTATGTGTAAAATTTAGTGGAATGTGCGTGTGTGCATGCATGTGTGTGTGTGTGAGAGAGAGAGAGAGAGAGAAACAGGAAATTCACAGTAGCCTTAAGAATGAATGTTCAATTGTTTCTTTGTTCAAATGCTTTAGTTCATGAAATAAAATGTCAGACTTAAATTACTATGACCACAACTTGTCATTATGGCTAAGATTAGATATAAACTTGGTGTATTGGGTATTGTGAGTGCTCTATCCAGATCTACTTCATCTGGTAAATGTGCTACATTTCAAATCTGCCAAAAGCTGTTCACTTCCCTATAAACTTATCCTTGGAAATGACATGGTAGCCCTTGGTCATAGCTAACTAATATGGGTATGTAAAATCTTAGCCTGATTGACTCAGTGTAATTTACACTCCTAGCTACCCCTTTGGCTCAGACAGACCCAACTTAAGACGGCCTACTTTTCTGTGGTGTTATTTTGTGTATGCTCTAACAGATAAAGCTTGCCTGAAGATCAGATGCCAAAGCTAGCCACAAGTTAACCATAGGGTCTAGGCAGTAGTGGCACACGCCTTTAATCCCAGCACTAGGAAGGTTGAAACAGGAAATGATATGGCTGGGCAGAGAAAGGAATATAATGTGAGAGGAGACAGAGTTCACGGTTTTTTTTTTTTGGCCTGAGGATTCAGTAGAGGTAAGAAGTCTCTCTAGTGGCTGGTTCATTTCTCTCTTTGATCTTTCAGCATTTATCCCAATATCTGGCTCCAGGTTTTTATTAAGACCAATTAGGATTCATGCTACACTTTTCTACCTGCCTCCCCTTTCCTATTTCCCTTCCTTCCCTTCTTTTCAAAATTTTCCCAAGATTAATTCAGGAAGAAACCAGCCACATACAGATGGAGGTCTGTTTCTAAGAAACTGCCCCCAAGAACATAGTGAAATTAAATTTGGGCTTTTGAAGTTAGATGAGTCCATATCAGAGAATATTAAGAAGAGCTGGAAATGTAGCTCAGTCCCTGAGTACTTGCTTAGCATGTGCAAAGCTCTGGGTTGACTCCCAGCACCATAAAAAAATAATATAAAGGAATGACAACCAGCATTTCCTTCTACCATCTACGTCACCAGACTCAGTATAACTCCAGTTAACATCTACTTGTTGAACAAATGTAAGCAGAATACTTCTGGAAGCATTTCTGTGAACCAGAAAGGCATTAGAAATGCAACACTGAATAGCATATACTTTCTGCCCTACTCATCCGACTCAGCTCTGTCAGCAACTGAACATGTTGTCTAGGCATAAACCAGGAGACCAGAGAGCATCTTTCCCACTCCCTGTGTACCGAGCTAACCCCTGAGTAAGCACCACGTCTCATTGTGCTCCTTCCCAGATGGAGCATGTTATGTCTATAAATCAGGCAAATGCAGACTCGTCAGCAGGGAGCAGAATATAGACACATTATTGCTTTCTCACATTTCTCTCCCTGTGGTGCGAAGCCCAGTGCAAATGCATTATTTCCTGCCAATCTTTTGGGAGAATAATGCAATTTCATGTTGTTTTTCTCTTAGAAAATATGGCATGGCTCAGCTCTCCTTTTGAATAAGCCTGTCTCTGTTTCAATTAGAAATCTTCTCATTGTGGGCACTGTTAAGGCTGAGGCAGAGAAGGCCCTTGCAGCAAGACCACCGTTCTGACCTAGGCTGCTTCTTTTTGTCCGATGCAAGAAGACGTTGAAGGCAGTAACCAAAAGGGAGGCTTTTTAAAAATGTTTTGATATGTGCCTGGAGTCTACCTTGGTCATATGAAAACCTCATTGAAGAAAGAAAGCATATATTTTAATTTTTTCTTTAATATTTTACTTTTTATTGAGAATGTCATACATCCATACAATGTGTTTTGATCAAATCTCTCCTGCTTACCTTTTTCAATTCTTCTGCATCTCCTGCGATTTTTCTCTTTCAACTTCATGTGCTACTTCTGTTTTCTGGGCCTCCTCGCACCAAGTGATTTTTAGTGTTGCTTTTTGTGAATGGTGTGGAGCCATCTGCTGGAGTAGCCTTTCAGAGGTTATATCTCTGAAGAAATAATACTCTTCCTATCCACACAGCTATCTCAGCTAGGAGTGGAACTTCATAAGCCTTTCTCCTATCCATGCTGTCACTCCAGCTCGAGGAAGTCTGATGTCCTTCTTTGACCCTCCAAGAGCCCCCTCCTTCAACACACACCGATAGAAATACACACAAGCATGAACATTCACATAAATAAAGTAAATACTAAAAAAATTTTTTACACAAAGACTTTTCTGTCCTTTCTTAGATTCAAATTTTCTCACTTATAAAATAAGGTCCTGCTTATCTCTCACATATGCTGGTTTATGAATGTCCTTTTCCCAGAAGATGCTGCATTTAAAATAATCTACTCATGACAAGGCCTCTTTGGGCTGTTCTTGATCTTACGGTGTTTTAGGACTGGTTTCAAACTTTCATGCAATCTTCAGGCTTCAGCCTCCTGAGTTCTGAGAGGCATGAACCATCACATGCTGCTAAAATAAGTTATTTTGTCACCTTTACATCAGAATGAGTTTTGTTGTTTAATTAACAGATCCAAGAAAGGTGAATTTGAGCGTGTGTGTGTGTGTGTGTGTGTGTGTGTGTGTGTGTGTGTAAAACTTGTCTGTGTCAGTTCTTACCCTCAGAACTTTCTCATGCTCTTTCCCCAAGACAAAGCCTCACCATTTAGTCCAGGCTAGCCTCAAACTCCTAACGACCCAGACTCTGGCTTCTAAGTGCATGCCATCATGCCCAGTTCTAACTTTAATAATTTTGACTGAAGTGAAAAGCAAAAAATATTATAAAATGACAACAAAAATACCATATGTATCAGTTTTGAGTAATAGCCATAATGACCCTATTATATAAATGGCTTTATGCAGTATGAAAGTCACAAATAAATGACTATTTCTGTCCACAACCTGGATTAACCAGTAAGGGTGGGTGGAGGTACAGAGGAAGTCTTTGCCTCCCGTGATCATTTCACAGTCCTCATGGCTGGGAGTCCTCCTCAGCATTCAGCTTCTAAAGTCACTGTAGGCAGGGACTAGAAAGCAGAGAATCGCTTGTAGGAAATGTTCTTGAGCCAAGGCTGGAACTGCTCCTTTTTCCTGGCCAGTACTCAGGCATGAGACTCCAACTGGATTGGGAGGAGGCTGCAAAATGAAGTCAAGCAGTGTGCCAGGCAGAAAAGGGAAACCAGAAATATAGGTGAGCTTTAATTTCACTGGCTGCTTTTTGTGCTGAGACTCATTGGCACTGAGGGGCCATGAGCATGATGAAAGGGTCCAGCTCACCTACTGTTCTCTTACATACTCACCCTGTGCCATTTCTTTGTGATTGGTTAGACTACCTCTTCACAGTCATCCACAGCTTTAGTTGGTACTTTGCGGTGGAAGAGCTGATGCTGAAAAAGATTCCTTGTGGTGATAAAATAGATTATTGTGCACTAGGCGAGGGGAAGGACAGTCTACTGCAAAAGTGGTGGGGATTGTCAGAAAGGGAGTTGGGAGATGCTAGTCAAGGTGGTCCAGGCTGGGACTGAAGGTTCCATATAAAATCTCATGGTGAAAAGTTTATTTGTCCCTTAAGCAAAAGATGATACTTCAAAAACCTTTATGAATGTATAAAATTTAGATTGAAGATTATGTCTCATGCCAACCATGTAAGAAAGACCAGCATTTACAACTGCAAGAATAAGCCACCCCAACGGTCAGATATTTTTTTTTCACTCATAAAAATAGCACATATACGTATCCAATGACTTGAAGAGAGAAATTTTCAAGGGACATTATTTGTTTTAGGGGGGATTGTTTGAGTTTTTTATTTGTTTTATACACTACAAAAATAAAATGAGAAGCAAGTATGTACCCAGTGGAGAACCCACTATAGTAGACACTCAGCGAAACTTTCCCAGATCAAAACTGTTACCACAGCTAGGTCCCCTTGCCCACATTCTCCTCCAGTTTGCTTCTGAAGAGCTAAAAATTTTAAATAATTACACTCTCCTTATTGCAATTTAGAATCCCTATAGAGGATACTCCTCACCCAAGACTTGTGGGTCCCAAAAGACACTAATCCCCTTTTTTGGTCTGGACATTAATTAAAAAGAATAGCACTTATTTATTTGTTATATTTAGCTTAATAAACATTCTGAATATAAGTTTCTATTTAAGTTTGTAAGTGACATTTCTCACATCTACAATCCTTGCACTTGGGTCTTTTATTGGAGCCAACAGACATAAACCTCACTAAGAACAAGTCTCACAGGAGTTTAATAGCAGTGCACTGCTGATAGAGCAGAGCAGGAGGCAGGATTTGTGCCTGGAATGTTGAAAGGAATTTGATGAGCCTTTTCTGAAAGTCATATAGCAACCACTTGAGTGACATGCCATTTCTTTTCCTCAGGGATTTCCTGGAAAGGATGGTTCCTCTGGTCCTCCAGGACCACCTGGGCCAATTGTGAGTATTTCTAGAAACTACTGGGATGCATTTTGCTTTAAAGCATTTATTTTCCTTGTAGATATTTTCTTCTATGGGCTTTTCCAGTTGCCATTTTTTTTTTTTCTATTTCGTAACAAGTTTGTCCATTGGTGAAGACCTGTAACACCCTTTAAAAAAATGATGGATCCAAAGAGTTTGGTTATTCACTGAGCCAGTTTTTTGTGAGATGGTCTGCATTTATGTAGTTGTTATTGCCTATAAATAAGACTTGGAATTGACAAAACCACATCTGACAAATCCCATGGAGATTTCAAAACTGCTTTATAATTTGGTCATTGGGTACAGAAATGAACAATTACACTAGAAACATTCGTGGGGAGGGAAGCTGTTGGAGGGATGCATTCTTATCCCTGTTAAAAAGTTGGCTGTGATCCATCATATATAATAATCTTTACCTTTGTCCCATTTCTTGCTTCTATTTTAGGGCATTCCTGGAGCCCCTGGTGTCCCAGGGATCACAGGCAGCATGGGACCACAAGGATCCTTGGGGCCACCTGTGAGTACTCAGTGGTAGCTGGTCAGGATATAAATCCTGCTATCATTTACATGTTTGAATTTACCAGCATCTCTGCGGATCAGAAATGTTTATTCAGATGCCAAGTATAGTGGTGCACAACTTTAATCCCAGCACTTGGGGTGTCGGGGCAGAGGCAGGCAGATCTCTGTGAGGCTAGGACAGCCTGGTCTACACAGCTAGTTCCAAGATAACGAGGGCTACACAGAGAAAGCCTGTCTCAAAAGATTATATTAAGCAATGTTTATTCAGGTTTGGACTCTACAGGATTTCATGAATGAAAGTGGTTGGAGTTGGCTGTCCATGTGCATGGCTAAGGTTAAATGGTCTTACTGGAAAAGTCAGTCATGCCATGACTTGTTCTTGATCTGCCTAAGTGAATTCAGTATCATCCACCAAGGTTGGGTGCAACAGCTAAATGTCAACCAAGCTTGACTCCCTGGAAGGAAAAATACAAAACTGGAGAAATTTAAGGTTTTAATGAAAATGGGAATAAATTTCTATGACATACTTTTGATCAGAAAGTACATGCACACATAAACAAACAGCCTAAGTAGATGTGCAAAGAGGAGAGAGACCCTGTTTCCCCTTTTACGTTCCTAGTCTGTTCGCTGGTATTTAAATGTGACCGGTGGGAGAGGGCAAGGAACCGAAGGATGCAATGTCACTCTCACCAAAGCCACACTTATGTCTTCTCTGCCTTGCAAGATGCTCACAGTAGGCTTAAATATCAGCTTTCTGACAGCATCTGTGCTGAACCGAGTGACCAGGAGACTCAAGGAACTGAGCTATTGAAGTCTGTCTTGTTGCAAACCTGCAGAGTGTGATGTGTGATGGAAGGGTACAGAGGCGGGTATGAACTAGAATTCCATTGCTGTCTGACAAATTACCCCCACCTCAGTGCCTTCGAGCAGTGTGACCCTGTCATCCTACAGTTCTGAAGGATGAAAGTCTGCTGCTCATCTCACTGAGGTAAAAGCAAACTTCTGGGGTTATCCTTGTGGATTCCTAGAGTGTTTCCCTGGCGTCAGGTTTCTTCCTAACCTCAAATGCATCCTGCCCGATCAAGACATCTCTTCTGTTACCTTGACTCTCCCCCTCTTGTCCTGCTCCCAGCCAGCCTCACCTGCTCCCTTAAGTTTCCATCCCTCCATCCCCCATCCCTACCCCCACCTCTACTCTCAGTTTACCCAGAAGATCTCTTCTGTTTCCCCTTCAAGGGGAAGAGCTCTGTCCTACTTCAATTGGATATGCTTTGCTTTGTTGAAGCCCATGGGAGGCCAGACCCTTTCTGAATGGAGACTGAGCTGGTGGTTAGGTGTGAGGGGCCTAGACTGTAAGTAGGGGTGGGAGGAAGGAATAAGAGGAGAGGAGGTGTCACGCACAGCCTCACCAGCAAGGAACATGCAACACCGGATCCTTCTCTTTGCAGTTTATTCGGGCCTTTAATTATCTTCTTGTTTCTCCCTCACTCACTCTCACTCTCAGACATATGACGAACGACCCCGGGGGAAGTCCACTCGTGGCTAAATACCCTCTTGGTCTCCAATCGCAGTAAACCATGTGGACATTGTCCATAGGTCCTGAGGCGCCAGAAGCAAGCCACCATCCTTGCCTATAGCCAATAAGGAGTTGTTTACTCCCGAGAGCACTCACCATCCCATCAGGAAGGTGGAAGGCGGAAACCAGCACCACCTTTAGGGTGTGGTACAACGCAGCTCCCTACAAGGAGGGGGAAACTAAAACAGAAAAAAAAACTTAAAATAATCTAAAAAAAAAGAGCGTAATTTTAGAATTTTCTCTCTGGAGGCTCTTAGGAAGAATCTAGTTTCTTGCCTGCTCTAGTTTCTAAATGTTGGCCACATGCCTTGGCTTGTAGCCACTTCCATCTTCAATTCCAGTCACATTGTCATCTTTTGGTCTCATTTTCCATGGCCATGTCTCTTCCTTCCATATAGGGGAAAGATTCCAGCCTTTAAGGACCTGTCTGTACGATCTCCCTAGATAGTTCCCAAGTTCTTAACTACATTCTCTTTGCAAAGTCCCTCTGGCTTCCTAAAGGGACTTACTCACAAGTTCTGAGATTAGACTTGGACACGTACGGAAGGTAGGAACCTTTCCCACTTGTCAGGGGAAAGGCACAAGAGAAACATTGGGGTGGATTAGAAAGAACTCTATGGTGTGCATGACATATACCTAGATGTACCTGGCACATGCCCAGAAAAATGAATATGGGGTTCAACAAACACACTGTGATTTATGCATCCTCATAAACTATCAATAGTAGTCACTTTCCAGAGCTGTGTGCATACCCTATCTGCCTTCTCATTGTTCAAAACACTCTTGACTCTTCTGTCTTCAAATTGAACTAATATTGACCCACAGGAGAAAGTTGAATGACTTTCTTCAAACATCTTCTTTAATCAAAAAGACATTGCCATGTTTGATCCTGCCTGTAGAAACACACACACACACACACACACACACACACACACACACGTTCTTACAAGTAAGCACACAGACTACTTCTGTTTCTCCCTCCCTCTCTTCCTCCCTCCCTCCCTTCCTTTATTCCTCCTTCCTTCCCTCTGTCCCTCTCTCTTTCTCATCTTTCTGTGTCAATCGTATCTACACATTTACTCATCCAATCCAAACCAGACAGCCTTGGAAACCACCTGCTACTAAGATTCAGTCTGTTCTTCCGGTTTTAGGGAACAAGACCTCCAGAGTCCATCACTGGGACTTAGGGAGCAAAGGTCAAAGAAATTTCAGAGACAGTGCATGTTTTATCAGCAGACCCATAGCAACACTAGAACATCAAAGACATCGCAACATCCCAAATCCAGTAAGAAAAACAGGAAGCAGTTACTTCACCATAGTGACATACACTAAGCAAACCTGTGTGTGTAGGAGGAGAAGGGGACTTTGTTCTTATTGACATCCCCCAGAATTAATTTTTCTTGCCCAGGCTATGAAAACACAAGCCATAGTTGGTCCTGAGTCAAGAGGGGTGGGATGGAAATGGACAGATGAAGGAGTAGATACCAAGGTCTCTGGAGAATTTAAATGGGGTATAGAGGGGCAGAGTAAGGCCAGAATGTATTGATAAGGATAATACTTCTTCACTTACCCACCGTAGTGTGCATCTGAGACATACTAAATATAAATACATTCCCTACCAATAAATCATTTCATGTTAGCTTTATCATCCATCAGCAGAGGATGGCATTTGGTAGCAGCAAGAGAGGTCTTATGCCACAGACACTTTTTATCAGAATTGGAAACTGGTCTGTAGTGGCTGGATAGGGATACCACAGTCAACTCCTGAATTTCCCTATCCAAAGTAAGTTGTTCTCAGCATTAGCCCAAGGCTTTCCCTGTGTCCAGGCCGCCAGCTCCCACATGCCTGCTGGCTGCCGGGCTGGTATAATTATTAAAGCAGGCTCCATGTTGTGCTGTTAGGGCCTTGATCGATTTCCCATAGATATCTGTCTAGGAAAATGACAGGCAGGTAGGACAAACTGTGCCCAGGAAAATGGCAGTGTGTTTCCTACAGTCGATGCCAGCAACAATTACTCTCGATTCTGCACCGGCTCCTCCAGGCTTGCCAAGCTTCTCATTTCTCCCTAGGCATTGGCTTACATGGAGTGCCTCCCTGCCATGGGTCACATGCATAATGAGGTTTAGGAAAGAACCTCTTACTTCTGAGACTACACGTTTCAGTAGGTAAGCTCATTATTTAAAGAACCCTGTATGAAATGCACAAATACTCAAATGTGTCTAGGTGGGGCTCTGGCACAAGACAATCTATTTATAGGAGCCACAGCCTGAACAAAAGCATCTAGTCTACATCTTAGGTAAATCCCCCTGACCTCAGGCCAGCACTGCATATTCTGGCTCCTGGTGTCTGCCTTGTGACTGAAAAGTAGCTTCTGGAAGTCAGAGAGTTTATTGGGCTTGTATTCTTCTTTCTCATTTGAGACATAGAGTACTTTCTGCATATTTGTGAGGAGGAAGGCCGGAAGAAAGGGGGGGGGGAGGATAAGGTTGGGACAGAGGTAAGGAAGGATAGGAAAAAAGAAAACTGAGCATCATTGTTCTCCGTAGGCCGCTGTTCGGGAGGCTAAGTGGCTGTTAGGGGTTCGAGGTCAGGTCATTGAAGATCTTTGAAGCCTGCCGAGGGTTGGATTTTGTATAACAGGCTTCTTAAACATGTGGGACTTGGATCATGAGATCATTCTCTCCCTTTCAGTCCCAAACTTCTCTGAATCTATGAATGTAGCTACTGTACTTCTTTACATTTCAAGTGTTCCTAAAGTTGAAGGAAAAATGTGCCACTTTTTCCTGCCTCCATCTACAGGGACTATGTGTTTTTCCTCAAAGCATACTTTGGTGGAGTTATGGGCCTTCATGTGTTCAGGAATTTTTATTTTGTTTTTTTGTTTTACTTTAAAAATATCAAAGAAAATATGTCAAAGGAGTTGGAATCGAAAATAATTACTTGCTGTACTAATATTTCACTAAAAAGATCTTTCATTGAGACTGTGTAGCTGTGTCTTTAACTACTAAATAACAAGCATCATGAGACTGAATTTGGGAAATTTCAGGCCTAATTAAACACGTCCATCTCTTCATACCAGAAAGTGCCAGTGGCTGATGCTGTCTATTGCCCTTACTGATCAAGTCTGCTCTCTAATTTTTTCTTTAATTATGAAATATTTTCGAACATACAAATATAACAAACAACACCATAGAAAATGTGGAAAGGCATGTCAGTGTTGAAATTAAAGTGTTCAAGACAAAATGATGTTTTTTCTTTTTTTCTTTATATATTTATTATTTTACATCATGCACTCCATCAAACCCAGTTATCAGGCCTCTCAGATTTATACTCCCTCTTATGATCTCCCCATTTACAAAAACCAAAATGATGGTTTTTTTAAACACCAGATTTCACTGTGTAGCCAGGTTGGCCTTGAACTCAGGGTAATACCCTCTGTCTCGGTACTATGATTACAAAAGTGTGAGCCACCAGGCTCAAAATCAATTTTTACATAGCTCATTAGGACTTTATGCTGAATTCCTAGAATTAACTGTGTAGGGAGGGTAGTGGTATGCCTGCTTGTTTTTGTTTGTATTAGGAAAGATGCTTTCTTAGTTGGAATAGAAGATTCTGGCTCATGGTTGTTATGAGCAACATCCTCTTCTAGCCAAACAATAGGGAGGACCAGAAGTCCACAAATTGGCCTCAGGTTCCAGCTCTTCTATGTCCCTTATTGTGTGATTATGGTCAAATGATTTGAACTCTCCATGCATCGTTTTCCTGATCTGTAAACTGGCAATGTCTCTTGCAGTTGTTACACATGAATTAATTTCACAGAATCATGAATTAAACTCACAGAAGCACTACAGGAATAAAAAGAACTACCTCACAAAGCTATTATAAGGGTTAACTGAGTGACTAAATACATAAAAAGTACCCAGAAGAGTGGCTGACAAAAGCAACCGAAATATTCATTATCAAAATTTGTTATTTCTGAATATATTAAAATGTCAGGTTTTTTTTTGTTTGTTTGTTTCTTTTTTTTTTTTTTAACCTGCTGGTTTGGGCTTGTATCTAATGCCCCCAAAGTTATTTCTTTTTCACCTAATGGTATCATAAGTATCTTTTGTCTCCATTAGGACCTGTCAGTGGACACTGCCTTCTCTGGGGTTTTATCTTCTTGACATCAGGCTTGACAGATGCCAAGGGAAGAAGGCATAGATTGTGAATTTATTTGCAAAACAAATTTAGGCTGACATACATGTACACACATAAACACACATACACACCCACACCCACACACACACACACTCAAAGGAGGAGAGAGAAAGAGAGAGAGAGTTGCATAAATCTTATTTTTGCAAACAAGTTTTTCTTGTGGAAGTTTGTTATTTTTAAACAGGACTAACACTTTTCCTAATCCTCTAACAATGCACTCTAGTGTGTTTTAACTAATTTTCTTCTGTCTTTTTTCTATCCTGGCTGTTGAAGCAAAGTGAAGATTGGCTAGTAATGCAGAAACCCAACCACCATTCATTCAGTTAATGCATATTTGTGTGATCCCCTGCCACGTCTCTGGCAGACTCTGCAGATGTGCATATGGAAATCCCTTAGCTAAACACAGACCCAGCCTTGTAGTACTCACCTGCCAAGCAGGAGCTACTCTCTTTCCAGAAGCTGAAATTCTCTTACAAGGCCTTTGTTCACCTATTTCCAAACCAGAGATTATAAACTGTGAGCCTTCTACTCCAGAGAGTCCCTTTATTGAATGCCCTGTCTTATGAAGAAGAGACTTCAAATGGATAGAAGAGTCAAAGTCTTGCATTTTCTCCAAATATTTATTAGTCTAAAAACATTTCACTTATTTTATTCTTATTATTTTTTAAAGAATTTTAAATGTGTTTTGATCACATTCATCTCTTCCCCCCAACTCTTCCCAAATCTACTCTCATTTTTGTGTCCACCCAACTTTGTGTCTTTTTAAAAACAATAAATCCATCAGTTTGTACTACTCCTATATTGTTGGATGTGGGGCTTTCTGCTGGAGTGCCGCCAACTTATCAGAGGCTTTTGAACAAATTGACTCTTTCTCTCTTAAGAGCTATTGATTGCCAATAGCTCCCTGGCTATGAGATATGACTTTGTGCCCTTCTACACTTCCTCTTCTTATTTAAAAATATATTTTAAGGTTTTATATTTAATTGTGTATATGGGCGGGGGGTTGCACATATATGTGTAGTGCCTGCAGAGGCCAGAAGTGGGAATCAGTTTACCCAGGAGTATAGGTGGTTCACCCTGTGGGATCCCAACTAGGGCAGAATGCTCTCTTAACCACTGAGCCATCTTTCTAGCTCTCAAATTTTTCAAACATACCCAACATAAAAAGAAATTTGAGTGAGCACCTGGATAGCCAATACCAAGATTCTGGGATGATATACATGAGTGCATATGTGTTTTAAAGTAAGGAGCTCTTGCACTTAGCTGTTTACAGATTCAATCTGCAATCTTAGAATGTTACTTGATGGCAGACTAAAGGATAAATTTACAGTCATAGTTGAAAAAAATATAGTCAATATTTTACCAGTGTTTTATTAGCAAGGTCAGAGAAATAAAGGACAGTCTCAGATTTCAGTTTAATATTGAACGTAGGCTGATACATGAATGACAACTTTATGCAAGGATCTGCATAATTAAGTTCAGCGATTTGAGAAAATAAAGTATAGGGTAGTATTTAGAAACCTCTAATCATGAAATTCATGAATTAACTCATTAAACATATAGGGAGATAAAAATTAAGTGTTGTAGAGTTAATTCTCAAACTAGTAACTATACTAAAATATCCCGCCTGGTGACACTGAATCATGAGATCTATAGTTAATACCTTTCTCACACATCAGTTTTTCATACCTATAAAAGGCCATGCATGTGAAAAGAAGAAGATGGAATTTTCAGGAGAAAGCTATAACGAACTTGGGGCCAAACTACAAAAATGTATTTATTTATTTGTTTTTTATTTATTTACTTACTTATTTATTACATATAAGAGTTTGAACTTTGTCACGTGTTTGAGTGAGCTAGAAGGGAGGAAAAGCTACCATCAGCCAAGTTCCTGGGCTTCCTTTGCTATGTGCTGGTGGCCTTTGGTAAAGAAGAGACCAGTGTGCATGGTAGACTAGAAGAAGGTCTGAATGTTGCAAATATCCTAGTATGAGATGCTGAACACAAGAGGGGTGGAGAGGAGAAGAAATGTAGCTTGTAAAAGATACGAGTACATGTGCACGCAAGTGTGTGTTGAATACAATAGAAAGGGCACACACAGATGGAAGAAACAGACAAGAGAAATAGTAGATTGCTGTCACCTGCTCAGGAGGTCACTATTGGTTTCCTTTACCTCAGCCACCCCAGCTATGATTGTAAGAGTCTAGCTTGAAACCAAGCAGGGAAGGAGTCTTTCTAACATCTGCACACACTACAAGTCATGGCATTCTTTTTCCCAGGGTCCTATGCAATGAACCAAGAATTTTGAGCGTGGGCTACTTAACAAACCAGCGTTTAGACTCCACACTGAGTTTGCTTTGAGGCTTGATGAAATGGGAGGAATAAGGAAACAATCTGACAATGTGGCATATTCCATTCATCGGTTCTATCCACACTCCTAGGAGTAATTGTGGAAATATTGCAACCATATTGCCTGTGAGTGAACACAGAAATATGACAGCCTTCTGAAGAAACCTGTTTCCCATTATAAGCATACTTTTATTGAAGAAACACTGAAAACATTGTTTTTTTTTCAGTAAATATTTTACAGTAATAGTGAAGTTTCTTTTTGTCAAAAGTAGCAAAGCTGTGGTTTTAAGTAAGAATTCAACTGAGAATGCACGAACATGTGGGCTCTGATGTTGTAGACTCTTGCCATCACTGGAGAGGGAACAGATGGAGGCAATGGGAATTCGTAGATCTCATTAATTCCTTTAATTACTAAATTAATAGGAGTTCTTTGCCATTTTTATAGATATGCCTTTCTAAAACTCAGAAAAAGAAACTGTTCAGAAGGGGTTTGTGGAGTCGTTATGATGTACTCTATACAGTTTGGCACACTGCCAGTGTTTGGTGTAGGAAGCCACAAAGGTGCCATTGAAAAACATTGACTATTCAACAGTACTGTTGCACCATTCTGCTTCCACGGATTCACACTGTCACACCTCTGAAGAAACAATCCAGAGGATTAGAGTGCATGTATAAGCTGTTCTTCATGGTGGAACTATAGGTGACTACCTGCTCTCTTCCTGTTGTCCTGTTTTCATCCAGGTTAGGAAGAAAAAAAAAAAAAAAAAAAAAAAAAAAAAGGCCGTTGTCAACCACGAAAAGGTGCACTCTCATGAATCAGTACAGCTTGGCATTCTGAATAACTTGAAATTTATTCTTCACTTTTACAGGGTGTCCCAGGACCAAAGGGAGAGCGAGGTGAACGGGTAAGTCTTCTGAGGATGCTTCTGGCTAGAGGTAGTTGCATACAGCCCTTGCCTAAGCCTGATGAATAATGCTCTTTGCCAACTGTGGTTTTTATTGCTGTCCCAGCAGTCTTTCATTTAGAAGTTCATTTCCCAGTGAAAACATCTGGCTGGGTTGGGGGCCAGGAGAGGATTTCTAGTTATATACCTGCTGTCATTTGGCTTCTTGAACTTGGGCTCCACTTCTTAAAGATAAACACAGGAAGAATCAGACTCAAGTAACCCACAAAGTGGAGCTGAGATGGAAATAACATAATAGATGTAGACAATGTCTTAATGGATGTAGATGGCTTTATAATAATGCCAGCCAGTGGCAGAGAACTCCGGTTTTCCTGATGGCATAGTTTTGGCACAAAGCAAGACAGTAGTTGGACAGACTCAAAAAACAGGTCCCCAAAATCAAATCACTTTAATTTCAGTGCCCACTTTCTCTTTGTAGAAATTGTGAGGCCTCTAATGTATCATTCTTGGCTGCAGTAGAAAAAGTACTGGACTCAGGTTCAACAGGTTACTTCTGTGAAAACTTTGGCAGTGTATTTAATGCTAGTTAGCTGTACATGGGCTTAACAGTTTTCCTATGAGTTGTTATTGGTATTAAATGAGCCACCACTTGAGAAGGCATTAACTATACATGAGTACATATAGATATTGTTAATAATTTTTAGAATCTGGGGGGAAACATATTTATTTGAGCTTATGCATGTAATAAACAAGTCTTTTAGAAACTCTGAGTCCTGGGTGCAATATGCTTCTTCTGCATTAACCATAGTGGTTAGTCCTTCCTGATGCTAGGATCCTAGAGTCTTAGTGGGAACAATGGGTCAGCCATGTCCCAGCTGCACATATGGCCATGTATGAGAACTCTACTTTCTTCCCATCCAGGGAGACCTGCAGTCTCAGGCCATGGTGAGGGCAGTGGCACGTCAAGTATGTGAGCAGCTCATCCAGAGTAAGTGCGCATGCTTGTCACCCAGGCCATGTCTCGTTCCTGCCCAAAGGAAGCCTCCCTTCCCAGGAGTAGGAGGAAGAGTCCTCTGAAGCTGTACATCACTTCATAAGTCTCTCTCCCAACCACCTACTATCCTGGTAGATTGCTCCAGAGCTCTACACTCATGGCACAAGAGCCAGACACCCATGTCCTCAGTCCAAGAGCCATTTGCAAATGAATATTTAACTTAACTGTTCCGTTTGGATCTTCCACTTTTTTTTCCATCAAATGGATAGGTACTTTCTCAAACGTTAAGCACTTGAAGACTACTGGACTGTGTATGAACATAGTGTTGGTTTTTACTGGTTCACAGATTTTAATCACTTTTCCTTCCTTATTCAGTTTATATTTATTACTTTACGTTAGCCCAAGGTCCCTCCTTTGATTCCTTAGGCTGTATGCCAAAATATACACATACACATTGGGTTGATGCGACATATGATATGACAGTTGGGCATCATTCCTAAAATCATACCAGAGCATACTTGCTACAACATTTATTCCATTTATTTATTTTTCAAACCTGAATTTTTCAGCAGCATTTATTTCAACAAGATTCCTGTCCTCACCCATTTTTGTACACATGCCCACTTACTTTATATATTTTGTCTCAAAAAATCAACCCACAAAGTTACTAGGGTGGGCCTTTCTTTTTGTGATGCATATGTTTCATTCCAAAATATTTAAGGCCAAGTAAAAACAAAAATTCCTCTCAGACCCAGCCAACTCTAGCCAAGCTCTTATGTCCAGCACTCCCCATACTGATAGCAACCTCCTCTTCCAGGGAAGACATTTTCAAGGTAGTTGCCTTATCTGTTTTAGGGTTGTATTTACATTAACCCAGAGAAGTGTGTGAGTCAGGCCAGTGGAGTCCAGTAAGTGCCAAGGTCTATTGGCAAGATCCAAAATTCCACCTGTCCCTTTGAGATAAATGAAGGGTCTGCCCCGGAAGGTGTGGATGGAGGGATGGAGGATTCTAACTTAGGCAGAAGGAGGACAAAGCTACTATGATCAAACACAGTTCCTTTCTCTGTATATTGTATTCAATCAAAATTCAATGCTCAGTTCTATAGTGTCCACATCCAGAGTGCGTAGAATGGAAACTTAGCAATGAAACTGTACAGGTTCAATTACTGACAAAACCAGGTCTTTAAAAACAATACATTCGACAAGGCAAACTAGACTTTAGTTTCGTTTAGAGTAAGATGTACAGAAAGCTCATATAAGATCTGAGCTATTTCATAGGCTTCTTAATCTCAAATGGACAATGCAGATGAGATCAAACTTGTATGAAAATGCACTGGGCTGAATCTGATGTCCTACACACAACAGAAAGAATGATTCACAATATTGGCTGCCTTATTTTGGTATAGAATGAAAACTTTGGCTATGTGACTACTTAAAACATGCTCTAAAAAGTCAAGGACCTGATATAGATAGAGTGTTGTCCCTTAGGGATTCCCAGACCCTGATGAATGCCTTCTAGGAGTGGAGTCAGAAAAGAGATAAGAGCTGGAAGGAATCTGTGCACTAGGGAAGGCCTGTGTGTTACTCCATGCCACTGAAATAGGAGGAAGTGGCAGCATCTGCCACAGCTCAACTGTCTCCCTAAACACAGCTCTACTTCCTCTGTGCTATGTAACACCTCAGCCAGAACCCCATTTATGGGTTTGCATGGGCTTCCACACAGGCTCAGTCATCTGGGTTTTAGTTCTTAGATGATCGCAAGAGTTATGCTAAGGAGAAATGTGTGGGGAACAGAAAGAGGTCAAAGTAACACCAGTCGTGGAAGTGATGGGAGACAGCTCCTGTCAAAGAGGGAAGTGGGAAAGACAGATGCCTCACCATCCCTAACAGTAGTGGACATGCCTGCTGACTGAATCAGGAGAGCGTTCCAGATCATGGTCATAGTTCAATGTTGAAGGAAGGAATGTGTTTATATGTACTTCTTAAAATACAATTAGTACTTTTGTTTAGATTCAAGAATTTAAAAAGAAGTAAATATATCTGAAGATGTAACTCAGTTGCTACATGTGTAAGGTCCTATGTTTAATCCCCAGCGCTACGTGAATGAGGCTTAGTGATGCATGTCTGTGATCCTACCACTGGGAATGTGAAGGAGGGAAAATGAGAAGTTCAAGGTCATCTTCAGCTTCATAGCTAGTGAAGAAGGCCAGTATGAGATACCTGACACCTCCTCATCTGTCAAAAACAAAGAACCCCCCAAAAGCCACAAAAAAGAGTGGGTGGCCCTATACACTGAAATAATAATAAATGAACTGCTCATTTCTTAAAAGGAGATGAATAATAGTCACTTATATGGGGAATCTCACCTTTAAAGATGCTAGAAAATGAAGTATTAGGGCATTACGTGTAATTGTTAAAAATGCATCCTTCCCAACATAATTAAGGGGTTACAAGAGAGAGCAACAGGTTTGTTTTGTTTTGTTTTGTTTTTACCCAGGGGTAGGGGCAGCTTGCAGCTGGGACGCAAGCAAAGGTTCTTGAAAAAACAGTCTTGGCAACCAGAATTGAGTGAAGACATAGGACATGTCTCAGGATTTGAGAACTAGAGGGTGGAGCAGGCTTTGTGGGTTGGAACAAAGACAAGTAGCTGACGTGGAGGGAAATTGCTGGGAGAAAGGCAGCCGGCTGAGGGTTCAGGGGTCAGATAAATGTTGGGGGTGAGTATAAAATTTATGACTTCTGTTCAGAGATGTTTATGGCAATGCTGACGTGAGCTGTGGAATTCCAAACACATGAGATGTGACTTGAATGCAGCCCAGCTGTTACTATTGTCCAAGATAAAATGCAAAAAATTCTAAATTACAAATGAGCTCCATCTCAGAAAGGGTGTGGCTTCTCCTCAGTGGATATCTGATGGAAGTGTTTGGGGCCTTGAAGAATGATGCTTCAGTTTTCCATTTAAATGTGTGACAGTTCATTTATTTATTGTTGCTCAGGTCACATGGCCAGGTACACAGCCATCCTTAACCAGATCCCCAGCCATTCCTCATCCATCCGGACCATCCAGGGCCCTCCTGGGGAGCCTGGGAGACCAGGTTCACCTGGTACCCCTGGAGACCAGGGTCCACCAGGTGCTCCAGGTTTCCCAGGAAATGCAGGTGTGCCGGGGACCCCAGGAGAACGAGGTAAGCTGCACCACTTCTGTCATAGGCTATCCCCAGAGAAGGGGACAGTTTATCAGAGTATAACGGTGATGCTTATACAGTGGCAAAGACTGTATAAGTGACAGTGAACCAAACAAAATCAGTTCTCCTTCTATTACTAAATTTCTTATATGTCCTAAGATTGAGAAAATTAAGCAGCATACCTGTTAAAAAGAGTGTATCTACTTGTGAGACAGAGTATGGCCAGAAGCCCCAGATCCCTGTTAAGAGGCATTTGTTTAATTATTTGAGAATTGTATATGTAAATACACTGTTTTTATTTTTTTCACACCTCCCTTTTTCCCCATTTGCTCTCTCATATCCATGACTCCTTCTATAACTAGTCTTATATTTATAAACAGACACACAAATATATATAACTTACTGAGTCCAGTTAGGGTTGCAAATGTGAACATATGTTTAGGGTTGACAACGTAGGATTTGGGGCACCTACCACAGGGCTCATCAGTGGAAAAAAATCTTATTTTCTCTCTCTTGGCAACCACTTACGTCTTGTAGCTTTCATTTATGGGTAGGGCCTTGCCAACTTTCCTTCACCATATTGGTATGTTGGCTGGTGTGCTTTTGTGCAGGAAACCTTCTTATTGATGGATACAACATCCTTATGTCCAGAGGAGAATAGCTTGTAACAGTTGTCTCAGTCCTCAGACTTTTTTAAATGATGTTCCCTGAGCTTTACCTGTAGGGGTTGTGCTATCATATAAAAGGGCTTAAAAACAAAAATACTGACCACCTGAATAGTTATATTTCTGCTTCTGTATATATATATGTACACACACACATATATATAATTTTTCTACCTTTAGAAAAATCTTCTTTCCCTTGTATTATGCAACTTATTCTTAGTGCAAGGTTCAGGTTTATCCTGTCCTGTGCATGAACCCCATCCTGATCACCTCAGACCCATGGACATGTGGTACACTTATTGCCTCTTATTCCCAGTCTTGTGTGCCTCTGACATTAACCGACAACTACATTGCTGAGAGTAAGAGTCAGCATGCTGTGATTGGTGGTGCACAATGCCTTTAACGTCACTTCCTGCAAGGCTGTCCCACCGATTATGTTCTGGTTGTGATTGACTGTAGACAAAATCATGAAAGAAGAGCTTAATGCCTTTCCAATGCACCAAATGTCTGGACGCCTGGAGAGGATCTACTTCCACCAGCAGGGCACCCTTCAGTGATGTTGAGGATAGAAAACTGGTGGCTCACAGAATATAGAGCCAGTACCAAATGGTAGCTAGACAGCTGTTGGGCATATGAATTTCCACAGTGTGATTTGTGTGTGTGTGTATGATTGAAATGACATTCAAGTTCTCATCCATCTATTGTCTGGTCCTTCAGTTTCATATGAAAGGAAGCATATGAAAGTACTAAGGCCAAACAGGGCTCAAAGTCAGCCAACGTCAGTACTGGTAATAAAATACAGAGGAGGCATTTTTTTCAATGTTGTAGCAATTATAATTATCAGGATGTTATGTGAGACCATCTTAGACAATACTATTTCATAATAAGGAAAAATAAATATTGATAGTCAGACATATAATGAACTATGAAAGCAACACTAAAAGAAATGTGACCTACGAAATGAGTCCCTGGCGATCTCTGCTGAAGCTGAATACTCACAGCTTTCTTCCTCTGGCCAGTTTTTCATCAGAAATTCTCCATTTGGTTTCTCTGTTGAAGTTTTCCAAGCTCCTAAAAAACATGCTGTACAGTAAAATATTTAGAAATATATGTGAGTGAAAGGGGTATGTTGGCACACACTTTTAATTCCAGCATTTGGAGGCAGAGGTGAATCTCTGAGCTCCAGGCCAGCCTCTACAGAGAGAGTTCCAGGATTGCCAGGGTGGAAGAGGTGTGATATAAAATTCAAATATAAAGCTGGAGTAAGTGGAACAACACTCTTCTTCTGTTTTCTGCTTTCATTAAAAGTCCTGGGGTGATTTATCTCATTTCTGAGTATGTGATAACAGATTCTCTCACTGAGTAATTTAGTAGAGAAAGGCTTCTTATTTTAGCTCACACTTGCAGGGAAGTCAAAGAAATAGGAAGTTAAAACATCTAATCACTCAACATCCACAGTCAAGAGCAGAGAAATGAATACATGCATATCCACATGCTTAGTGCTCAGTTAGATTTCTACACTGTTATATAGTCAAGAACTTAAACCGGGAAACAATATAGCCCACTCAGCCTGAGTCTACCCCTATCAGTCAAGGCAAACAAGACAGTGCCCCTAGACACTCCCATAGGTTGAGCTGCTCTAGACAGTCCCCTATAGACATGCCCATAGGCTGAGCTGCTCTAAACAGTCCCCTATAGACATGCCCATAGGCTGAGCTGCTCTAGACAGCCCCCTATAGACATGCCCATAGGCTGAGCTGCTCTAGATAGTCCCCCATAGACATGCCCATAGGCTCACCTGCTCTAGACAGTCCCTTATAGACATGCCGATAGGCTGAGCTGCTCTAGATAGTCCTTGTTGACATTTTCTTCCCAGGTGATTCTGGGTTGTGTCCAGTTCACACACTAACCATCACAGGAGTTCTTAGATTTAATTATCTCAGTTTGGAAAACACTATCTAAGATTGGTATTACCTGAATTACCTCCTTTGAGCCCAGGCCAAACATTCATAGTATTCAGAGAACAGAAAAAAATGGCAGACACTGCCTTGGTCTAACAGTTCTCTAAGATGATTTTGGCTCATTCTGCTTGTCTGCCTTTCTTTTCAGAAAGTTGTGCTCAAAACTTATGTGGGACAATATTCCATCAGCTCTCTTCTCTCTTAGATTGTAATGTTCAGAGACTCCTCAGAATGGGAGATCTCAAAGAGACCATGCAGCTGATGCTTCCCTCACTCCCTGCTGTGCTGATTCCCGCAATTGCTGGCACACAGCACTTCAGGGCCTCCATTGTGCACAATATTATGCTTTTGTTATATAGCCTGGTTTCTCACTCGCCTTTTCTTACCATACTATAGTCAAAGAAAACTGTTTTTCTGTGGATCATTATTGCCTTTGCTTGCTCAGCTCTTCTCAGTACAGCCTGTACTGCCCTGGGGTACAGGGATCTTGACACCAGGATCAGCCTTCACCTTCTGCCTTGATCCCCTGAACTGCCAAGGTCATGTGCTGGCACTTCTGAGCCTCCTCTGCCTCTCTGGCCATTGGCTTGGGTGATCCCAACTAGACACCCCTGACAATCAATCCATCTGTCCATTTTCTTACTCCAGTTGTTCAAATGTTTGTATCTACACTGATGTCTTGAATTGAAAACAGAACCTCACCAGATCAACAATGAGTTTCTTCATTTACTTGAAATGAGCTGTTTGTAATTTACTCAGAAAGAATCAATAAAGTCTCCCCACTTCTGATTTCTTAACAATTCTGCCAATGTCTATGGTTCTTCAAAAATAGTTGAGTCAGAGGCACCATCCAACTTAATAGTTTTATTTTTTAATTTTCTACCACTAACAGCTGAATTTCATATTTTCTACAATAAATCCACAAACTTTTATTGAGGACAGGAATTATGTAAGGTTTTGTGACTTCTCCCTGTGAGAGATAATACTATTATTTGTAGCTATAACTTATTCAGTATCAAATACCCCTACCAGCTATTGTCATAGACCAGAACACACATTCAAAAAGTTGGAAAATGGTCCAGAGATGCAAGAAGGTGAACAACTACTGAGTTAATAGGCTGAGGGATGGCAGATGCCTCGAGATTGTAGAAAGTAAATGGTTTCAGGATTTAGTGGAAGATGTAACTGTGAACTTTGAGAAGAAAGAGTTCTGGTGTATATGGAGCAAATACCATGTGTTATTTGCCATCATGATATTCATTAAAAGTAAAAACCTTATGAGATCAGATCAGCTCCATTGTTTTTGTGATGCTGAAGGTCAAATCCCAGGTCTCCCATGTGCTAGAAATGTGTTGAACCACTGAGTACATTTTAGCCTTGGATTAGCCCTTTCTATTGTCTCTGTGTGTGTACCCTTTTGTGTGCGCATTTCAGCCCTGGATTAGACTCTCCTCTTGTGTGTGCATGTTTGTGTGTTCATGCATGTGTGAGTACATGCATGTGTTTGGAGGTACACATACATATCATACAGATATGAGTGGAGGCCAGACAACAATTACATTTGTTAATCAGGTGCCATCTCTCCCACCTTTGAGACATCTCACTGGCCTTGCCGGTTAGTCTAAACTGGCTGATCAGTAAATGTCAGGCTTGTTTCTGCCTCTCCAGTACTGGGATCACACGTGCACAACACTATTTACTACCACTACAACTACTATCTTTTTCTTTTTTGCATTTTGGCTTTCTATTTCCTTCAAGGGATTGGGGTTCAGAATTGAGACTTCTGAAGTGGAAGATGTGATGTCATCCAGGATTGTAGTTAATCAGAGGCTCAGATGAGCTAGGAGATCCACTCAAGACAGCTTCTTCCATGGCAGTAGGCAGGTATTTGGGGCCCAGGATGGCTTTGGGGACTCAGTTACGCAGTATAGAAGATCCATGGAGGTGGCTCACAGCATGGCTGTTGCTTTCTTCACAGTTGGTGGTGAAGGGCAGAGAATAAGAAAGTTCAAAGCTTTTATTTCTATCATCTTTGCCTATCACAGACATAGATGTATGTCTAACTCTATCTGTCATAACCAATCGTAGAAGCCAGAAAGCACAGTTCCTGTTCAAGTCCAGGGAGAATATGTAGTCTATTTTGGAGCAAAGCAGATGACACAATTATGAGCCGTGATTTAATTCATCACCAACCTTCTCAGATCAAACCTAGGCACAATGCTTCTATCCAGCAGAGTGACCGCTTCCGGTCTCCCTGACAAGGGGTGACTTCTGGAACACTTAGAAATGAATAGTCTGACAAAGGTCAGTCCAGTGTGCCAACTTTCACCCTTCCTGTGTGTTTTTCTCTCTTGTGGCCTTTCAGATCATTTAATGGTAGATGGAGCTTTTTGGAGAAAGATAGAATATGTAGGTTTAAGCACCTCAAGGAAGTATTAGATAGAACAGAGAAACAGTTTTTATAGATATCACCATTTTTCACAATCCTGTTCCTGAGATACATTGTAATCAAGAGAAAACCATTCTTCAAGGTTAAACAGAGGCCATTGTCAAATTCAAATCAGTTTAAGTTATGTCTTTACTACCATAACAAAAGCTGTAAAACAGTACATACTAAAGCCTCTCTTTGCTATGGAAGCCAATAAAATTATTTATTTATTTATTTAAAAATTAAAACCTTAGTGTCCACAGAGAAGTTCCAAACAAATATTTAAATAAATCAACAGACTAACACCTACCTCATTAGCGTGGGGCATGCACCATTTAACACCCAGGTGGAACACACAGTCTTGAATTGGATTTTAATGATTTCACTTTTGTTAATTCTGTCTCGCCAAGGGGATTATGTTCTCATCAAAGGCCAAAAAGAATGTACGTTTCAATTCCCAATACTACTCAAAATACAATAGTTCTTTCATAAATCATGAATGATGTATGGCGTTGATTGCCTGTTGGCTAGCTTCATGACTGCAATTTCTCAATCACTCTAGCACCATGATAAAAGTGGAAGCCCATGCCACTTTATATAATAAACCTTTATCTGACCTGCCAGACAGTTTCCAAATAATGACATGGAGACTTCTTCTTAATTGTGGAAGCTCAGCCTATAGCTTAGGCTTATTTCTAACCAGCTTGTATAACTTAGCCATTTAGATTAATCTATGTTCTATCAGTCTATCCTGCACCTCCTGTTTCCTCTTCCTGCCTCTTGGCTTCTCCTGTGCACCTACATCATTTCTCTTCTTCTGCCTTTCTCTCCCCAGACATCCTCCCTATACCTTCTGCCTAGCTATTGGCTTTTTATTACACCAATAATAGCAACATACCTTCACACAGTATACAAATATCCCACAAAAGTTCGTGTGTGTGTGTGTGTGTGTGTGAGAGAGAGAGAGAGAGAGAGAGAAATCACATTAATGGAACATTACTGTAAGTGAATTATGTGAGCATGTGAGCATCATGTCTCAAGTTGTTATAGTTTTTTTTTATTTTATTCTATTTTTTATTCTTTTTTAAAAAAGATACTTTTATTTATTTATTTATTTATTTGCCATGGTGTTTGCCTGGAACTGGAACTACAGACAGTTGTTAGCTGCCATGTGGGTGCTGGGAATTGGACCCAGATCCTCTGGAAGAGCAGCCGGTGCTCTTAACCACTGAGCCATTTCTCCAGCCCCCCCGTTGTTATAGTTTTTAAGGAGATTTTATTTACATTGGATAGTAGCAGTGGATAGTAACAGTATACAAGAGGAGGGAGGGAGGAACAGGAGGAACAGAGGCAGAGACGCAGAAATTCCTTTTTATTAAACTATACCTTTCCTTCTTCTAGAATTTCAGCTATACCTTTCCATTTTCTAGAATTTCAGGGCTGGAACACAATAAATAAGTGCACTAGAAATATGACAAATCCAAACTTATATGCTATGACTAAAGTTATTTAACTATGATCAACTTTCTTGTGGGTTTTTGAACATGGGATCTCAAAAGCAGATATAATGATAATGGAATAAATGTATTCCAAAATGTGCTTTCAAAACGTAGGCTAAAACACGAATTGAGAAGGCATGTGGATTGGCCCTTCCAATTTTATTTGGTTTTAGATTTAATATTGATATGAAATTATTTTGGTAAATACAGCAAAGAGCTTGACTTTTCTGAAGTACTTTGAAAGCTAGAAAGCATGAGAGTCCTGTTTCACAAAGTATGCTTATTAAGAAAGGTGTCCTGTTGATTTTATTTTATATTTTTTTCTAAAATTTATTTATTTTTAATTTATGTGCATTAGTGTTTTGCCATGGGTGTCAAGTCCCCTGGAACTGGAATTGTAGACAGTTATGAGCTGCCATGTGGGTGCTGGGAATTGAACTCAGGTCCTCTGGAAGAACAGTCAGTGCTCTTAACCACTGAGCCATCTCTCCTGTTGATTTTAAAAGCATTTTGATTTGAAACTCTGCAGACTTTGATCTTATCTCAGTTCCCTTCAATGCCAGGGGTAGAAATTATTGTATCAATTTTCAGTTAAGGTGTAGAAACCATTTAAATGGCTCCAGTTGGTTGAATATTGATGCTGAGCCTAAAATATTCATTTTTAAGTTTTTATATTTGGTTCAGATTTTCCCACTAATTACAAATAACATGAGTTCTTAATGATTTGTGCTGTGGATGATGTAATATCATCTAAGAAAGAATATTGATGTTTCAGAGATGAAAATGACAGAATGACCTTTTCTCTGACATTCATATGTACCTGTCAGTTCATAGCGTGAGTAGAAAAACTCATGAACAGAAAACTGGAATTCCAAGTGTCTGGCATGACCTGCATTCCCTTCTTCATCCATGTATCTGTATCTGTGAGCAGGCAATCTACAGCGCTACAGCAGATGATGCCTGGTAATCACTGTGGACCTCAGCTTCCTTTCTTTCTCCTCCTCTTGCTGCATCTCTTCTTACACCATCTTTTCTTACTGTCTCTGCACTTCAAGGGTTGGTAGTGACTTTCCTAAAAAGGTCTAGAGAGGTTTCTATTTCCCTGGCAGGGTTGTGAATTATAACACTACTGTAAATAGCCTACTGCTAATATCAACATTAAACAGGAAAAACTTTTCCTGAGCTTATTTACACCTAAGACAACCCCATATTTTCCATCCTTGGCTGCTTTCACACCTAGTAGAGAGCTCTGTATGATCTTAACTAGTCCTGTGAACCAAACACATAGAAGAAGCATGAGAGCTTAGGAAAATGTGACAGACACTCACAAAACTGAATCAGTCACTCTGCCTCCTTGTAAGTGGTACTAAGTACCTTGTACCTTTCAGGCATTGGAACCCACATCACATCAAGAACAGACTACACTTGATTCTCATTGCCAGCATTTCCCAGGCAACAGACAAATATAACACAGCTGAAACCTTGCTTCACCATCTTTGGCTTTTAGTATAATGACATGGAAAGCATTTCCCAGGCCTTGCATATCTGCCCAGGCAGAAATCCCAGGAGTTTCTCCCAATGTCTCAGCTCAGGAAGAAGTGATTCTGCTCCTTAGAGTCCTAGAGTGCTTGAGGTGGCCAAGGGCACAGAACTGCATAAAATGTTCCAATTTGAAGGCCAATGGGCCAAAGAAAATAGGAAGCAGACAACAAAGGGCCAGACACAGGACATGTAGTCAGTGTAAGATAAATTCTTTTAAATTCAGCCTTGAGTCTTACTCAGAGCACAAGGGCAAGCAAGAGGAAACATGGTAATAAACTCAAGGCTGATTGCTGAATTGATGGTAGAAAGAACATGCAGAGCACTTGGCAGACAATTGAGAAGGCACACTTAACCAAGAACAATCCTAGGCTGCAGGACCAGCATAAATTGGAGAAGCAATGCATTGGTTTTGCATTCTGTTGCCCTACTTAAGGACAAATAACTTGTATAGTCTTCTTTCAGGGATAGTAGTAGCATGAGCCCTATTAGCGCTTGGGAAGGTTAAAAATGAGCTTACATATGTAAACCACCTAGCATTTATGACCTAGTGAAATTGTGTATAAGAATACCTGATACACTGCCAGTCTCATTTTTCCTTATCAAAGACTATAATGGAATGTGATATGTCAACCATTCACCCAGTAGTTCAAGAATCATTTAGAAATATTTAATGATGGATATTACTTACACATGAGCTGCCATGTGTAATTTTTCTTTTGAGGCATTATCTCACACAGTCTGTACTGCCTCATACTCATTATGCTACTCAGGTTGGCCTTGAATTTATGATTATTCTGTCTATAATACCAAGTAATAGAATTACAGACACATAGGAACTAGATTTTTTTTAAGACAGAGTTTCTCTATGTAACTGTCCTGGAACTCACGTTGTTGACCAGATTGCTCTTGAATTCACAAAGATCTGTCTTCCAAGTACTGGGATTAAAGGCTTGTACCATCATTACCCAGCAGGCACTAGATTTTTAAAAATCAGATTTACAGAATTTAAGAGTAGAAAAATCAGAGTTGAAACCTCAACCTAAGGAATTTTGACTATCCATCCTTCAGAGATCATGCTTGCTTGTTACACGTATTTGAATGTTAATCTAGATATATATTCGTTTTGGTTTCATCCTGCATATACTGGGCCACCTACTCATCGTGAGACTCTCATTTGGTCTGATTTAAGAGAACTAAATAAGATATGACAGGAACAGTCAAAAGGCTTAGTTTGGGGGCAATATGAAAATGAAAATAAACAATTTTATGATGAGTCAGAGATAGCAATGGCTTTGGCAAAGCCATAAGGGCAGAAAATTTATTAATTCATTAGTTCATGCAACAAACATTTTTAAATTTACGTACTGTATGGAAAACACCCACAAGGTGTTGGAATGTAACCACATATAAGACAGGTAACCCTTGGTCTCTTGCACCCACTGTGGCCTTGTTTATTACAATTATGAAGAAGGGTTGAATTGAGACTTTAAGAATGAGGAATAGCTAGTGAATCATGTTGATTCACACCTTTAATTCTAGTACTTGGAAAATAGAGACATGTAGAGTTCTGTGAGTTTGAGGGCAGCCTGGTCTACATAGTGAATTTCAGGCCAGCCAATGCTATATAATGAGCCCCTGTCCCAACAAAGGGAAAAAGAGTGAGGGATAGGAGCAGAGGCAAACAAGGGGAAGGGTTTTTGGGAAGGAATATCTCCTGTACTAAGGAATCCAGCATTTTCTTAGTAAGGGCACTGGCACCCAGCTTCAGTGGCCTCATCTCATTACTAAGTACCCTCACCTTGGGTCCTTGCAGAAATCTTTGTTATGGACTATGACTATGTTTTTTTTCTGTAAAGAATTTTTTCATAACC
>PVIH01012246.1:0-19106 GCA_004025045.1 Sigmodon hispidus
GGGGTCAACTGGAGACTGGTTAACTCCACCCTCCTTCTACGTGTCTCTCATTTGATTCTCCACCCACTTCTACAGTGCTCCCCATAGGCCAAAACAGCTACTTTATTTTCAGCATGCAGAGAATATTTCTACCACAGTAAAAATGCTAGGTTCACACTCTCTCCTTCTTGCAGATCAAATAGGAAAGTAGCATGTCCCTGGAGATATAGATCTTAAGTGAAAAGCAATTTGGTACCTGGAAAGCACTCTTTCTTTTGTCATAAATATATTAAGACTCTAGTCATTGGAAGAATTTTGAGAGACCACTGCCACATATGCATGCATATCTTTTTCCTTTCATCCTTGCAATGACCCTGAGTTTTTATATTTGAACTTTTGAATTTTTCTTGCCTAAGAGAAATATTTATTTATTTGTAAACATAAGTGAGTTACTTATTGCAGAAATTTAGTAGTCAAGATACACATATCTAACACTTCCTCTTTTAATACATTGTCCTAAGTTCACAGTGAAAATCAAAGTATGTTGTCGTGGTCTGAGTTCCTAGCCATGAGTCATGTAGAAGTGTAGCTAGTAACAGCATAGAAGGAATTGCAGGGGTAGCATATTTGCCAGCATTGGGCAAACTGCCTTTCATTCACTAATATCACCCAGCAGACAATGACTTTGAAATTCACAGTATTATCAGTTCCTCCTTCTACCAACACATGATTCTTATCTGGCCATCATGGTGTTGTGCTCAGGTATTTGAAATAAATTTTTCTGCTTAAGTTTTTATGTGGTACTTCTCAACATAATGCAGACTTTTCACATGAGGCCCCTGTAGTTAAAGTATTTTTTTCCAGGAGCTTTATATTTTGTTTGGAATCTTATGCATGATTCTTTTAAATATTCCTAACTTTTATTTGGATGGAGAAATGCAGATTTGAAGTCTGGAACATCATTACCTTCCTGCTGCTCCCTGAAGTTAAAAAATTAAAGCAGATGCTCTCTATAAACACTAACTCATGGGAAGACTCTGGTTCAAAGCCACAGGTGTTTTGGCTCCAGAGCTGTTATATGGGGAGCAACCTTGATTTGTGGTAGCCTGAAGTACATTCTCATGTAAGTTATGCAAGGACTCCACTCTCCAGACCCACTTGTATTCAGGTATGGCTAAGTAACGGTCGATGGGATATACACAGAGGGGCATGTCTCCCAGGGAGGCCAGACACACTAGCCCTTCATTTTGTTCTTTTTGGCCAACTGACCTGCAGACTTCCTTGGCCATTGGTTTAGAGTAACTTCACATGACAGAGATTTTCATCTTGTTTAATATCTTACTAGAAGTAAATTTCTAATAATTTGTTTCTATCTTGTTTAAACTATAACATAGCAGTTCCAACAATTATGAAGATGTGCCAAAGAGACTCTTCTGCCTTTCTCTTCGACTGTCAGACTGTCTAGATGACAGGCCCTAAGAATCCGAATTGTCACAGAAACCTCATGGTAGAAGGAAAAGGCTAGAGCTGGATTCCAGTATGGGGAGGGAGGAGCAGTCTCTTGGAAAGAGATTTCATATAGAGCCGACAACTTGTCAAACAAAGTTGCAGGAGAGACTGGAGCCCGAAACCCTATGGTAAGAGAGACAGCACATTGACTTTCATTATGCATGTCCCTCACTTCCTCTTTAACCCTAAACCCCATGTGGGAAATCCAAAAGACATATTTGAGAGCATTTGAACTCTATGTTCCTCTTTCTGATGTGGCCACATTGAATGCGCCTCATTTTTCTGCTTTTCACTATAATTTTATTTCTTTAATTGACCTATTGGGGATGGGTGGCCAAGTCTAGATTCTAGGACTTCTAGGACTCAGGCTTTGACCCCAGCAATGTAAACAACAAACCAGTGTCCTTTTGAGTCGTGTCACATACAACTGATTTCATACCTTAAGTGCAACATTGTCCCTCAGAGTCATTTTTATTTTTGTTAGTTGAGATGAAGATTCATGTACCGAAGGGTGGCTTCAAATTTACTGTAAAGCTGAGGTCAATCCCCCTGTCTCCTTCTCCAAACTACTTAAATCACAGGTATACAGCACCATGCCCAGATCTCAAAGTCATTATTATAAAAATATCTAGTACATACTTAACTCCAGAAAGGGAACTGGGTAGCAAACTTGATTTGCAGTTTGGAAATTTCATCACTAATGTTTGTGTTAAAGGTTGTCTGATTTACCTTAAGAGCGCCAGCTCAGTGTCTTACCAGGATCATTTGCTGTATTGGTTCACGAGGCTGAGGGAACACTGAGAGGCAGGCTCTGTTTGCCTGTGGGTCTGACCAAGACAGCCCTCAGAGAGACAGACTGGTGAATCAGCTCAACTTTATGTTTGAGTATAAGGAATTTATAGGATCGGGGACTCTGGGAACAAACCCTAAATTGCATTGAGGGGCATGCTCCTATCTATCTCGAGGCTTAGTATGTGGCCATAGGGTCTATAGCAGAGCTCTTTGCACAAATCTAGGAGGAACCTGTGCCAAGTGTCACGGTAAAGGGAAATCAGGCATCTAGCTTAGAGCAGCTTTTAGATAAGAGCAGTTCTCCAGGTCCAGAGACATTCTCCAGATAAGCTCAGGTAGTCAGGAAGTTTTGCTGGAGGGAGGGGGCTCCATGTTGCCAAGCTTTTGGGAAAAGCTGCCAGGTGATGAGACACTGAAACCTCAACCAGCTGGCAAGGCCTTCCAACAAGAATATATCTCAATGGCAGAACATGTATGTGCTGAGCATACACAAGGTCCTGGGTTCAAACCCCGTTGACGGAAAAACTTGTCTGATTTGAATATATCATGTAGCCATGTAGAAATAATCACAAGAAACAAAACAGTTCATAGGGTATTGTTTCTAATACATCTAAGACTGATGTGATACACTTATCACATCAGTCTTAGATGTATTAGAAACTTTAGTTAAGCAGGAGGGAAAAATGCTGGAGAAACAAACTTTATTCCTTTAAGAAGAGTAAAAGGATAGCCACCTTCAGGATTTGGAGGAAGAATATATCCCTGTGCTCTAGGCATAATTCACATGGGACTCATTCATTTAAAATGAGACAGTTTTGTCTATATGTTCAAAGTATCTCCTAGAGCACAGGTTAGATTTTTAAGTTACATGCCTGGGTTGCTTTGCAAAAGCCAGAAGTTCAAAGGAAAGAGAAAAGAGAAGGTACTGAAACACTTGGGACAGCGTGTGCCATGTCAGTTTGCTCACCTTTGTCTGTGTCTGAGCTCTAAGCAATGATCTTTCTGGATATCTGTTGAGAAAAATGGCTCAGCTGTATATTTTATAAGGCTCACTTCAATTTTCTTCAGCACCAGAGAAGTCAGTCTGCAATATAGCATAGTTAGGGAAGAGAAATGAGCTACCAGAGAGGGCAGATTAGAGGCAATTTAGCAGCTAGTTGTATCTTCAACCACATTTTTGTCAAGTAGGCAAACCCTCTGCCTCAGTTCTTAGGAATTCATCTGCTACCCTCAGGCAATGCATCTTGTAAAGGCACTTGGGTCATCTAAACTTGACATAACTGAGCATAGATTTGGTGGGTGCCTCAATTTACCCTCTTTCATTCCAGGGCAAACTTAGATATTTCAAGATCACAAAGTTTAACAAAGCATATGATACAGAGTTACATGAAATATGGTATTTAATTCCAACCAGAACTTTATTTGGCAATATAACATGGACTTTTAAAATATTTTAGCACAGAGATGTAAATGTTCTTGTTAATGTCATCTTTTCCTAGTGCTTTGGTTGACTTGTTAAATGAAGAGCCTTAATTATATTCTGTTCCTCCTTAGCAGTAGCAGTGAAGGAGTGGGGGAGATTCAGTCTCAGAGCTCCGAGTGGTGCTTTGATGAGAAGTCTTGAGTGTGGGTGAGGCAGAAACTGGTCCCACAAGGCAGTGGGATAATGGATTTGCTCATCTATTTGACACCCTCCCTCCTTCCCTCCTCCCTTCCCTTTTCTTCCTCTTCTTTCTTTTCCTTAAATTCTTGTTTTTTTGAGACAGGATTTCTCTGCATAACTCTGGCTGCCCTGGAACTTGCTCTGTAGATCAGCTGACCTCAAACTTAGAGAGATCCACCTGCCTCTATCTCCTGAGTGCTGGGATTAAAGGTGTGCACTCCTACCGACCAGCCTATTTGACACTATTATTAAACCTCAGGGAAATACATGCAGCTTCCTTTTCTTGATTTTATTTAAATAACTTATTTTCCCCTCTCTCCTTTCTTCCTATTGGTCCTCCCCTTCCCATCTGCCTCCCCCCCTTCTACTTTTCTTTTATCTCCATTTAGAAAGGGGCAGGCCTCCCATAAGCTTCAGCAAAGCATGGTACTAAGCTTTTCCCCTTGTGTCAAGACTAGGCAATGTAATCTGACTTGAGGAACAGGCTCCCCAAAACCATCTAAGCTTCAGGGACAGATCTTGGTCCCACCACTAGAGGCTCTAAAAGAGACAAAATTACACAACTGTCACACACATACAGAGAGCACGTGTACTTGTGGTATGTACCTGAGTCTTGAAATAGGTTGATTCCCAGTATTCTGAGAAACCTCCATACTGATTTTCAATGTGGCTGTACAAATTTACACTCACGTAAACAGTAGAGGAGTGTTCCCCTTGCTCTACAACCTCTCCAACAGAAGTCATCATCAGTATTTTTGATCTTAGCCATTCTGACAGATAGTATCTCAGAATCGTTTTGATTTGTATTTTCCTGATGACTAAGGATGCTGAATAATTCCTTGAATGCCTTTTGGCTATTTGAAATTCTTCTGTTGAGAATTATCTGCTTAGATCTGTACCCCATTTTAAAATTGGATTATTTGGTATTTTAATGTCTAATTTCTTGAGTTATTTATATATTTTGGAGATCAACCCTCTGTCAGATGTGAGGTTGATGAAGATTTTTCCCATTCTGTAGGCTGCCATTTTTCTTGTTCACTGTGTCCTTTGCCTTACAGAAGCTTTTCAATTTCAGGAGGTTCAATTTATGAATCACTGATCTCAGTCTCTGTGCTAATTTGTGTTATATCCAGGAAGTAGTCTCTTGTGCCAGTGCCTTCAAAGATACCGCTCACTTTCTCTTCTATCAGGTTCAGTGTGAATGGATTTATGTTGCGGTCTTTGATTCAACTGAACTTGAGTTTTATGCAAGGTGATAGATATGGATCTCTTTGCATTCTTCTACATACCAACATCCAGTTATGCCAGCACCATTTGTTGAAGATGCTTTCTTTTTTCCATTGTAGAATTCTGGCTTCTCTGTAAAAAATCAGGTGTTCATAGGTGTATGGGTTAATGTTGGGGTCTTCAATTCAATTCCATTGATCCACAAGTCTGTTTTTATGCCAGTACCAGGCTGATTGTATTACTGTGGGTCTCTCTATAGTAGAATTTGAAGTCAGGGATGGTGATACCTCCTGAGGTTCTTTTGTTGAGCAAAATTGTTTTGGTAATCCTAGCTTTCCTGTTATTTCAAATGAAGTTGAGTATTGTTTTTTCAAGATCTGTAAAAAAACTGTGATGGGATTTTGATAGAAATTGCATTGAATCTGTAGATCGCTTTCGGTAAAATTGCCATTTTCACTCTGTTGATCCTACCTATCCAGAAACATGAGGGATCTTCTCATTTTCTGATATCCTCTTCAATTTCTTTCTTCAGTGCTTTAAAGTTTTTGTCAAACAGATCTGTTACTTCTTTGATTATAGTTACACCAAGGTATTTAATGCTATTTGCAGCTATTACAAAGGGTGATGTTTCCCCTATTTCTTTTTCAGTTCATTTTTCTTTGGTGCATAGGAGGACTACTAATTTCTTTGAGTTAATCTTGTATTCTGCTACATTGCTGAAGGTGTTTATCAGCTGTAGAAGTTCCCTAGTAAAATTTTGTGGGCCACTTATGTATATAATCATATCATCTACAAATAGAGATAGTTTCACTTATTCTTTTCCAATTTGTATCTCCTTAATCTCCTTTGGTGTGACCAGAACTTTTTTGCTTTCATTGTTTCCATTGAATAGTTGGATGTTATTCTGATGGGTCTGCCTTTATAGGGATTTGGCCTTTTTCCTTTGCAGCTTTTAGTATTTTTTCTTTGTTCTGTAGGTTTAGTGGCTTGATTATTATATGGCAAGCAAAATTTTTGTTTTGGGTCTAGTCTATTTGATATTCTGTAGGCTTCCTGTATCTTTATAGCCATTTTTTTTTCTTTAGGTTGGGGAAGTTTTCTTCCATAATTTTGTTGAATATATTTTTTGTGCCTTTGAGCTGGTGTTCTTCTCCTTCTTCAATTCCAATTATTCTCAGGTTTAGCCTTTTCATGGTGTCCCATATTTTCTAGAATAAAAATTTGTATTACAAAATTTTTGTTTTAATGTTTAAAATTAAACATTATTTAATGTTTAATTAAATTAAACATTATTAAATGTTTAATTAAACATTAAAATTTTGTTTTAATGTTTTTTTTTAACTGATATATCTATTACCACTATTGAGTTTTCCACTACAGAGACCCTCTCTTTCATCTCTTGGACTCTGCTGGTTATGCTTGAATCTGAGGTTCCAGGTCTCTTTTTTCAGATTTCCAATTTTTAGTTTTGTCTTAGTTTGTGCTTTCTTTATTGCTTCTATTTCAAATTTTAATTTTTGTAAAGTTTCTTTCATCTGTTTTTTTTTTTTTTTTTTGTCTTTCTTGATTTTCTTTATTTTCTTTCAGGGATATTTGATATTCAAATTGGGTTATTTGAAATAACCCAATTCACTCTGGGTTAATTCTTGGTCACCTCTGAGTGGTTGTTGGTCTGAAGGCTCTTAATCAGCTGTGTGTTCAGTGGGTTGGCTGTTCTCCTTAGGCTGTAGTTCTATGACGCCAGCTGTGGTCTGGGCAGACTGTGCTCCTGGAGTAGAGGTCACAGCTTCACCTCTCAGCTACGCACCCAGGGACACTGCTGCTCCTGTGCTGCTACCATGCCAGTGGTGGGCTGGGTGGATTCTTCTTGTATGAATTTGTTAAAATATATTTTTTATGCCTTTGAGCTGGAATTCTTCTTCCTCTTTTTTTTTTTTTGCTTCAGCGTCTCTTTTATTTCAAAAAGATAAGACATTTGTCCTCCATTTTCAAGGAAAACCCTTGGAAGACAATAAAAGACACCAGAGACAAATGATTTTCACCTGTGATTAGGCTGAAGAAACCATAAAGAACACCACAGAAATCTACTATGCCTCTTCATGGTGTAAGAACAGCTAAGTAATTCAAAAGAATATAATTGATATAGCAAAAACCAGCAAACTAAAGGAACCACATGATTGATAGCAAGGAGCCTCTATGAATTCTTGAAATAGATAGGATCATGAACATCTCAGAAGATGGCTATTTAGGCAGATGATAATCATATGTTTGTTGCCTGTATGGATCGTATGTTGATCCTAGTAAAGTTTTTATTTTTTTTCTTTTTCTTTTTTTGCTACACATATATTTACTTTGTGTTCAGCTTTCCCTCTGATTTTTTTTTTCCATCTCTGTATATCCTTATTCAAGGTCCCTTCCCCCTCCTACCACATCAGGTCATTTTTCTTCCCTGCAACTCCCCATCCCGTCCCTGGGCAGGGAGTAGACAGTCCTATGGTCCCACTGACCCAATAATGTTTGGATCAGTCTCTAGTCCTGGCCAAATCCAGTTTTGTCCATCCTCCCTCAATCTTCTTCCTCTTTTATGCTTATTATTCTTAATTTTTTTCAAGACATCCCATATTTCCTGGATTTTTCTCTTTTGTTAAGAATTTATTGAATTTAACATGTTTGTTGACCAGTGAATCTTTTTCCTCTATTATATCTTTAGCACCTGAAATTCTCTCTTCCATCTCTTACATTTTGTTGGTTATGCTTACATCTGTAGTTCCTGTTCACTTACTTAGGTTTTTCATTTCCCAGAATTCTCTTGGTTTATGTTTTCTTTATTGCCTCTATTTCAGTTTTTCAAGTCTTAAACTGTTTTCTTCACCTACTTGTTTTTTTGTTAGCTTTCCTTAAGAAATTTATTGATTTATTCCAATTTTTTGTTTATCTTTTCCTTGATTTTTTTAAGGGAATTTTTTATTTTCTCTTTAAGGGCCACTATCATCTTCCTAAAGTTATTTTTAAGGTCATTTTCTTGTGCTTCATCTTGTTCAGGTATAATAAGAAGTTTCTGGCCCTGAGATTTAAACCTGCTTTCAGCCCTGCTGCCACTTTGCCCCAACTAATCATACAAAGTTTTATATTAATTTCATGGTGATTGGCTTATGGCTCAGGCATATAGCTTACATATTCTTAACTCTTAAACTAACCCATGATTATCCATGTGACTTAGTTCCTTTCTCACAGCAGTGTCCTGGCTTCTTTCCTCTGGGTCTGTTGGCATCTCTTCTTTTTCACTCTTCCTCTTCTCAGAGTTTCCTTTGTCTTGTAGCCACACCCACGCTTCCTGTCTGCCTTTTGGCCAATCAGTGTTTTATTAAACCAGTTGGAGGGACAAATATTTATAATGTACCAGAACATAATCCCACTACATTCAGTCTTGCTATTGTTTAAGCTCAGGGTTCTGCTATTGCTATATTGCCATTTTTGTTGTTGCATAAATTCTTATATTGTCACTTATCTATCTGTTCTTCCTACTGATATAGCTGGTGCTTGCTCCTGAAGTGACTGTTCTTTCAACCCCTATAGGTCATGCTTGTGCCTATAGGGGCTTCTGATATTGCAGCGGATGGTTAACCAAAGGGAGCATGATGGATCAGTGGGTTTGGACAGTACAGTATGTGGTGGGGACCAGTGGGTGTGGAGGGTGTTGGTGCAGCCTGCTTATAGGTCTCTCACCTGTTGACTACCTGCTGGGGACTGCTTCAGAGCAGTGGAGATCCACCAGCATAGGGAGCAAGACACAGCTGCCTTGCAAGGACTTATATGAAAGGGAGAGGTGCTAGGGCTTAGGGCATCAAGATTGGGACTGTTTAACTGGGGTAGGTGGTAGATGGGGATAGCCATGCACCTGTTTTTCCAAATGGAATAGGTGATGCTGCTGTTTAGGTGGATTGTTGGTCAAGAGGAGTAATGTGTTCAGTGGCAGAGTGGGTTGTAGAGTTACTGAGTCCAGTGGGTATTGAGTGTTGGAGATGCTTGCCTACAGGTCTTTTACCTGTGGCCTGGCTACACTGGCAGCTTCTGAAGAAAACAAGTGCTGAGGTTCATGCAGATCACCATGCTCCCAGATAGCATGCCCAAAGCATCCTTGAGTCTCCCAGTGCCAGCATCTCCCCCATGCTGGTCCTGTCAATCCAGGATGTTTTATTTAGGTCCTTTCCTTTATACTCTCTAAAGGAAAAATTTGAAGAGAGAAAAATGTAGACCAATTTGCTAGGGAAAACAGGAGGGCAAGATCTGAGAGTTAAAATAAAAATGAACCAAGGGGTGAGGGGAAGCAGCTATATAAGTGCACAACGAGCTGGTGGGGAAGGAATTTGTAGCTCAACAGCCAGTTCAAGGATCTTAGCCACTTGTGGATTTCAGGGTCTATTAGTGAAGTTCTCAAATAAGCAGAAGAAAAGCTTTCACTTTGTTTAGATAAATTAACATCCTCAAGGGATGGGCCTGCTTAGAATAAACAGGAAGAAGTTGTTTAAAAAGTAAATATCCATGGTGTTTATCATAACTGGCTTAATGGCTACATGCACCTTGGCTTATTTAGTCTTCACAAATTCGTTTTTAAGTTAGGTTTTATCTTTATTTTTCCAAGAGAAATCAAGAGATTCGACACTTAAAGGTTATTCAGTTGAAAGGTGACAAAATGTCAGTTCATTAGTCCATTCATTCATTTAACTTACTGCTGGGCTACACATGTTTACAAGCAATTACATATATGTATAAGAGGAATGTGTAGACTCTGTTTTCTACATCTCATGACTTCTTATTGGTGCTCTGTGGCACCACAGGACAGCTGAGCTGCAGAGACCCTAGGGACTCCAAAGTGGGGCTGTCCTTCTCTGGACTGGTGGGCAGGCCCAGACTGCATGCTTTTCTCTGAATTCCATGTGAATAGAAACATTTGTTTCTGCCTGAGTGGAGAAGGTTAGGAAATTTTAACAGCCAGGTTAAAAGAAAAGATGAGGGGAGTATGTACTGTTCACATGTCATAAGGGCATCTCAGTCTTTCTTGGCTACTTTTTAACAGATTTGATTTTTTAAAATAAAAAATTTAACACATATTAATTGAAACTGTCAGTGCCTTCAGGGTGATTCCTAACCTACACTACCTTCAAGATAACTGTCATAGCTTCTACGTAAGAAAAAGAGGACACAGTATTTTCTCTGTTTCTATAACAATTTTACTTTTCCAGGTTAAATTGCCCCTTTCAAGGAAGCTCATTGCCTTCCACTTAAATAATTGGATTTCAAAATTTCCCTTTTCTTACTCCAGGTTGGCTTCATACATGCACATATGTGATATTTAGTGGATCCCTATTGATGTTAGATGTAGGTTTCTCATCTTGTACCTTCTCCTGTGCTCTCTGAACCCCTTGCTGGTGTACCTATGCTCCCTATACCTATGCTGACATCATCAGTTGCCAACTGTGAGCTTTGCTTTGTCTTCCTTTTCTTTTTTTTCTTTTTCTTTTTTTTTTTTGCAGCAATATAATTTTTATTGTATCAACTGATAAATGCTAAGATACAATTTACTGTTTTAAAATTATTTTTTTATACGTATATTATTAATTTCATCTTACCACCTCCTCCTCCTCCTTCTTCTGAACAAAGAAGTCACATTTTCTAACCTTGTATATCCTTATTCAAGGTCCCTTCCCCCTCCCACCACATCAGGTCATTTTCTCTTCTCCACAACTCCACATTCCTTCCCTGGGCAAGCAGCAGGCAGTCCCATGGTCCCACTGCCTCAATATTGCTTAGTTCAGTCTCCACTCCTGGCAGATCCAGTTTTCTCCCCCTCCCCCTCAAGACTGAGTCAGGTGTTCCTCTAGGGGGAGTGGGATCCAAGGAGTCAGTCCAGGGTGTTTCTGATCCCAAGCTGTTCAGTGGTTGTAGTTTGCAGCTTGGCATGTTTGCTTTTTTCTTGTTTGTTTGTTTAGCAACTACTAATGAGTGAGTACATCCCCTGCTTATCTTCCTGAGTTTGTGATACCTCACTCAGTAGGATATTCTCCAAATCCATCCATTTGCCTGCAAATTTTAGGATATCATTTTTTCTTACTGCTGAGTAGTCCTCCATTGTGTAGATGTACCACAGTTTGTTAATCTATTCTTCAGTTGAGGGACATCTAGGTTGTTTCCAGGTTCTGGCTATTACAAATAATGCTGCTATGAACATAGTTGAGCTAATGCCTTTGAAGTGTGACTGTGCATCTTTAGGGTATACATCCAGAAGTGGTATTGCTGGGTCCTTGGGGGAGATTGATTCTCAATTTTTTGAAAAAACACCATACTGCATTCCAAAGTGGCTGAACAAGCTTACACTCCCACCAACAATGGAGGAGTGCTCCCCTTGCTCTACATCCTGTCCAGCATAGGCTGTCCTCTGTGTCTTTTATCTTAGCCAATCTAACAAGTGTCAGGTGGTATCTCAAAGTTGTTTTGATTTGCATTTCTCTGATGGCTAAAGATGATGAGCACTTTTTCAGGTGCCTTTTAGCCATTCATAATTCTTCTGCTGAGAGTTCCCTTTTTAGATCTGTACCCCATTTTTTGATTGGGTTATTTAAGGTTTTGGGCTCTAGATACTTGAGTTCTTTATATATCGTAGAGATCCTCTATCACTTGTAGGGTTGGTGAAAATCTTTTCCCATTCTGTAGGCTGTCATTTTGTCTTATTGACAGTGTCCTTGACTTTACAGAAGCTTCTTAGCTTGAGGAGATCCCACTTATTGATTGTTGGTTTTAGTGTCTGTGCCACTGGTGTTATATTTAAGAAGTGGTCGCCTGTGCCAATTTGTAGAATTGTATTTCCCACTATCTTTTCTATCAAGTTCAAAGTGGCTGGGTTTAAGTTGAGGTCTTTGATCCACTTGGATTTGAGTTTTGTGCAGGGTGACAGGCTCAGATTTGCATTTTTCTAATACTTCTATCCAGCTATGCTAACACCATTTGTTAAATATACTATCTTTTTTCCATTGAATATTTTGGGTCTCTTTGTCAAAGATCAGGTGTTCATAGGTTTTTGGGTTAATGTCTGGATCCTCAATTCTATTCCATTGATCCACAAGTCTGTTTTTATGTCAGTACCAGGCTGTTTTTATGACTGTAGCTCTATAGTATAACTTGAAGTCAGGGATGGTGATACCTCCTGAGGTTCTTTTGTTGAGTAAAATTGTTTTGGCAATACTGGCTTTCCTGTTATTCCAAATGAAATTGAGTATTGTTCTTTCAAGGTCCAAAAAATATTGTGTTGGGATTTTGATGGGCAGTGCATTGAATCTGTAGAATGCCTTTGGTAGAAATGCCATTTTTACTATGTTGATCCTACCTATCTAGGAACATGGGAGAGCTTTCCATTTTCTGATACCCTCTTCAATTTCTTTCTTCAGTGATTTAAAATTTATGTCAAAAAGGTCTGTTACTTCTTTGGTTATAGTTACTCCAAGGTATTTAATACTATTTGAAGCTATTAGGAAGGGTAATGTTTCCCTTATTTCGTTTTCAGCTCTTCTATCTGTAGTGTATAGAAGGGCTATTAATTTCTTTGAGTTAATCTTGTATCCTGCTACATTACTGAAGGTGTTTATCAGCCATAGCAGTTCCTTGGAAGAATTTTGTATTCTTATGGTCACTTATTGTATAATCATATCATCTGCAAATAGAGATAGCTTCACTTCTTCTTTTCCAATTTGTATCCCCTTAATCTCCTTTTGTTCTCTTATTGCTTTAGCTAAAACTTCTAGAACTATATTGAATAGATAAAGGGAGAGAGGACATCCTTGTCTAGTTCCTGATTTTAGTGGGATTGCTTTGAGTTTTTCTCCATTAAGTTTGATACTGGCTGCTGGCTTCCTGTAAATCACCTTTATTATATTTAGGTATTCCCCCTGTATTCCTGATCTCTCCAGGGCTTTAATCATAAAGGAGTGTTGGAATTTTCAAAGGCTTTTTCAGCATCTAAGGATATGATCATGTAGTTTTGTTCCTTTAGTTTGTTTATATGATGGATAACGTTTACAGTTTTTTGTATGTTAAACCAGCCCTGCATTTCTGAGATGAAGCCTACTTGGTCGTGGTGGATGATTTTTTTCAATAGATTGTTGTATATGGTTTGCTAAAATTTTGTTGAGAATATTCACATCAATATTCATGAGGGAAATTGGTCTGCAATTCTCCTTCTTTGTTTGTCTTTGAGTGGCTTGGGTATTAGGGTAATTGTGGCCTCATAAAAGGAATTTGGCAATATTCCTTCAGTTTCTGCTGTGTGAAATCGTTTGAGGAGTAATGGTAGTAATTCTTCTTTGAATGTCTGGTAGAATTTGGCACTGAAACCATCTGGACCAGGGCTTTTATTTTTTGGGAGGCTTTTAATGACAGCTTGAATTTCCTTAAGGGTTATAGGCCTGTTTAGGTAATTAATCTGATCTTCATTTAATTTTGTAGATGGTACCTGTCCAGAAAGCTGTCCATTTCTTCTAGGTTTTCCATTTTTGTGGAATACAGATTTTCAAAGTATGATCTGATAATTCTCTGGATTTCTAGGGGCTCTGTTGTTATGTCCCCCTTTTCATTTCTGATTTTGTTGATTTGAACACTCTCTCTCTCTGTTTTTTGATTAGTTTGGCTAAGGGCTTATCTATCTTGTTGACTTTCTCAAAGAACCAACTCTTAGATTCATTGATTCTTTGTATTGTTCTTTTTGTTTCAATTGCATTGATTTCAGCTCTAAGTTTGATTATTTCCTGATGTCTACTCCTTCTAAGTGAGTTTGCTTCTAATTGTTCTAAGGCTTTCAGCTGAGCTGTTAGGTCTCTAGTGTGAGATTTCTCTAGGTTTTTCATGTAGGCATCTAGTACTATGAATTTTCCTTTTAAGACTGCTTTCATTGTGTCCCACAAATTTGGATACTTTGTGGGTTCGTTTTCATTAAATTCTAGGAAGTCTTTTATTTCTTTCTTAATTTCTTTTTTGACTCAGAGATGGTTCAGCTGAGTGATGTTTAGTTTTCATGAGGTGGTAGGCTTTCTTTGATTTTTGATGTTGTTGAACTCTAACTGTAGGCCCTGGTGGTCTGATACGTTACAAGGGATTATTTTCATTTTTTTGTATTTGATGACATTTGCTTTATGACCAATTATGTGGTCAATTTTGAAGAAAGTTCCATGAGCAGCTGAGAAATATGTATATTCCTTTGCATTTGGGTGGAAGCTTCTGTAGATATCTATTAAATCCATTTGCATCATAACCTCTTTTAGACTTCTTATTTCTCTGTTGAGTCTGTCTGGTTGACCTATCCAGGGTTGAAAGTGGGTTATTGAAGTCTCCCACTATTAGGGTGTAAGAATTGATGTAGGATTTGTGCTTTAGCAGTGTTTCCTTTACATATGTAGGTGCCCTTGTATTAGAGGCATAAATATTCAGGATTGAAATTTCCTCTTGACCAATTTTTCTGTTATGAATAAGTAATGACCATTTTGGTCCCTTTTAATTGCTTTTAGCTTAAAGTCTACTTTGTTAGATATTAGGATGACAACCCCCGTTTGTTTCTTAGGTCTTTTGACTGGAAAATCTTTTCCCAACCCTTTACTCTAAGCCCTTCTCTGTCTTTGCACTTGAGGTATGTTTCTTGTAGGCAACAGAAGGATGGCTTCTGTTGTTGTATCCATCTTGTTAGTGTATGACATTTTATAGCAGAGTTGAGTCCATTGATATTAAGGGATATTAGTGACCACTGATTGATATTTCCTGCCATTTTTTGGTGGTAACTTGTTTGTATTTCCTTTCTCTGGCGTAGTCTTCTGTGGAATTATTGATTGTTTGTGGTTTCATGGGTGTATCTGGGGTCCTTAGGTTGGAGTTTTCCCTCTAATACTCTCTGTATTGCTGGATTGGTAGATAGATATTGTTTCAGTCTGACTTTGTCATGTAATGCCTTGTTTACTCCATCTATGGTGATTGATAATTTTGCAGGGTATAGTATTCTAGTTTGGCAGTCATGCTATTTTAACATCTGTATAACTTCTGACCAAGCCCTTCTGGCTTTCATCATTTCCATTGAATAGTCAGGTATTATTCTGATGGGTCTGCCTTTATAGGTAAGTTGCCCCTTTTCTTTAGTAGCTCTTAAAATTTTTTCTTTGTTTTGTATGTTTTGTGGCTTGATTATAATGTGGCACACTGACTTTTTTTTGTGGGTTATATCTATTTGGTGTTCTGTATGCTTCTTGTTTCTTTATAGGCATTTCCTTCTTCAGGTTAGGGAAGTTTTCTTCTATGATTTTATTGAAAACATTATCTGTGCCTTTGAGCTGGTATTCTTCTCCTTCTTTATTCCTATTATTCTCAAGTTAGGTGTTTTCATGGTGTCCCAGATTTCCTGAACATTTTGAATTATGGCTTTTTTGGTTTTAGTATTTTCTTTGACCGATATATCTCTTTGAGCTACTGAGTCTTCCACTTCAGAGATTCTATCTTCCATCCCTTGAACTCTGCTGGTTATGCTTGTATCTGTGGTTCCAGCTTTTTTCTTCAGGTTTTCTATTTCCATCTTTGCCTCATTTTTTGCCTTTTTTATTGCTTCTATTTCAGTTTTTAGTTTCTGGCATGTTTCTTTCATTTTTTTGTTTACTTTTTCTTGGTTTTCTTTTATAGATGTGTTCATCTCTTCCAATTTTTTGTTTGTATTTTATTCTATTTCTTTAAGGTAATTTTTCATATCTTCTTTGAGAGCTTTGATGATCATCATAAAGGAATTTTTGGTGTTGCTTCCTTCTGTTTCCTCTTCACTGCTCAGTTCAAGTCTTGTAATTGTAGGACTGCCACTTTCTTCTGGAGTTACTTTGTTCTTCTTTACATTACTACACATATTTTTTTGCACTGGCATCTGCCTGTGGCTTCAGTGGTTCATGATTAGGTGTCTCCTAGTTAGTTGTGGTACGTGGGCTTCTGTGTCTCCTGTCACCTCTGAATAAAAGGTCTGCTCACTCTCTACCTCGTCTCTGGGCAGGGGACTGAAATTTAAGTCTTCAATCCTTCTCTGTTTGTTCAGTTGGAGGCAAGTGGCTGTGCAAATTCCCTCAGCAGCAGCTGGTGGTACCCTGACAGTCAAAGTTTATCTCTGTCTGTTACAGAGTATGTGGGGACAAGCTCCACAGACAGCACCTGGTGCCAGAACCGGAACTCGACTGGAACACAGTTTTCCCTGGCAGGGATTCAGGCACTGGGCCTGCTGGACCCACCTCACCTTTGGGCAGGAAATGGAAGGCAGGAACACCAAGAACGGAAGGACAAGACAAATCTTTCTGATCAAGTCCTTCCAAGCTTTATTAATTTAGCCAATATTTATGCATAATCTCTGCCATGCAGGTAGCTGGGAGGAAAAGGGGTGGGGTATACAAATGAATGTGGCAAGCCTGTCAGGGGAAGTAACAGACAGGGTAATATTGATATGGAAATCTATCTGTTATCAGTTGAAGGCCTGGAGGATGTCACCTGCTGATCTGAGAAGGTCAAAGGAGAAAGCCTAGAGTCATGGTTTAGCTTAAAACAATAAGGGTGTAGTCTTCTGGTAATTGACTATCTAGGGTATAAACTGCTGGTAAATGGCTAGCTGTAGGAGCTAAAATATGGCTAAGTTATGCTTTGGCTCCCAACATTTCCTCCCTTAAAATTATTTTTTTGAGGTGAATCAGTTATCATATGAGTTATCATATGAGTGGGCGTTAATCAAGAGGGAGGGAACAGAGGCCTGATTCTCCAAGCTTTTTTCCAGCTCAGCAGAAGGAACTTTCTATGGCTTTGAGAAAGAAACTTCCTTTCCACATGGCAGATGTCCTTTTTAGGAGGAGAGGGGCTAGGTTATTAATATTAATACTTTTGGACATGAACCTCTATGCAATCAGGCTTGTCTTCTCAGGAGATTCAGAGACAGAATACATGGTCCTTTCCTTGCAGTGCTTTGCCTTGCACCCTCATTGGTACCCAAGCTTGCTTACAAGCAAGCCTGCATAGCTCTGAATACTATCAGATCCTGTCAGAATCTCATTGCCTGAGAGTTCTCCACACCCTTGCTCTGGGAAATCTAGGCTATGGTAATACATTCTTAAAGGTCTGAAAGCCAAAGAGTCATGTTGTTGCTTTATAAAGCACATGAGCTTGCCAAAAATCAGAGGTCCTAATATTAAAAAGAGCAAAATGCTGATTAAGGGTCCTACAAAAGGCCTTAACTGAGTATATGCAGATGATTTCCACCAATCTTCTGCAGCTACAGAAAATCTCTGTTTATGCAGATCAAGGCTGAGTTTCTGAAGCTTAACCACTTGAGTTTCTACCATCCCAGATTCATTAACATAGTAACAACATTCTTCTCTCAAAAACAAACAAGTTCCGCATTTCTCTGCTGTTAACATATCAAGAGCTCAGTGGTTCTGAAGGGCTACTTGAGCAAGGGAAGTTATCTGTCTCTGAAGGGAGGATAAGGATTCTGCAGAGGCTTCTATAGCTGACTGTAACTGCTGAGACAAGTGAGCTGTAGCTACAAAGGAATGGCCTAAGCTACCTCCAGCTAAGCAGTAGCAGGGAGGAGGCTAGTGAAATGCCAGTCAGAAGTGGCAAAAAGACTGCTCTCTTAGACTGTATTGTGATAGCAACTGGCTATCCCACCCTAAAAACTCAGCAGGAGGTAGCTGCCATGAGCCTCTGGGTGGACAAGTACCAGCTGAGCTCTCTGGCCCAGCTGGACTATCACAAGGAACAGGCGGTGCAGCTGCGCAACCTGGTGCAGTGTGCTGACTTTCCTCACTTCCTAGTATATGGACCGTCAGGTGCTGGAAAAAAAGACAAGAATTATGTGTATCCTACGAGAACTTTATGGTGTTGGGGTGGAAAAATTGAGAATTGAGCATCAAAGGATCACAACTCCATCTAAAAAAAAAAAATTGAAATCAGCACCATTGCCAGTAACTACCACCTTGAAGTTAATCCCCAGTGATGCGGGAAACAGTGACCGGGTCGTAATTCAGGAGATGCTGAAGACAGTGGCACAATCACAGCAGCTTGAAGCCAGCTCACAAAGAGACTTCAAAGTGGTATTATTGACAGAGGTGGACAAACTCACAAAGGATACTCAGCATGCCTTGCGTAGAACCATGGAGAAGTACATGTCCACCTGCAGGCTGATCTTATGCTGTAATTCCATGTCTAAGGTGATACCCCCAATCCGCAGTAGGTGCCTGGCAGTTCGTGTGCCTGCTCCCAGCATTGAAGATATTTGCAGTGTATTATCCACAGTGTGCAAGAAGGAGGGTCTGGCTCTTCCTTCGAAACTGGCTCACAGGTTGGCAGAGAAGTCCTGCAGAAACCTCAGGAAAGCCTTACTTATGTGTGAAGCCTGCAGAGTGCAGCAATATCCTTTTACTGAAGATCAAGAAATCCCCGAGACAGACTGGGAGGTATACCTGAAGGAGACTGCAAATGCCATTGTCACTCAGCAGATTCCCCAAAGGCTCCTTGAAGTCCGTGGGAGGCTCTATGAGCTTCTAACTCACTGTATTCCTCCTGAGATAATAATAACTTTGAACTTTAGACTTTTTAAAATAAGTTTGAGACTATGTATGATAGACTATGGGGACTTTTGAAGTTGGACTGGATGCATTTTTTGCATTATGATATGGCTGCAGGCCTTCGGGATGGAGAGAGTGGAATGTGGTGGTTTGAAAGAAAATGGAACAATTTTACTCAACAAAAGAACCTCAGGAGGTATCACCATCCCTGACGTCAAGCTATACTATAGAGCTACAGTAATAAAAACAGCCTGATACTGGCATAAAAACAGACATGTGGACCAATGGAATAGAATTGAAGATCCAGACATTAACCCAAAAAT